>JACXSJ010004515.1:0-12767 GCA_014851325.1 Pentalonia nigronervosa
TTATAAACACGATTTGTCATTGTTAATAATAATTATCATCATTAATATTCATAAATAGGTACCAAAGCGCTTTAAAGTATGAAGTATAAAACGGATTGTAACATTAAAACGAGTAAACCAGTAAATGTATTTTATGAAAACCTAAAATATGTTAAGGCGTGTTAAGATTAAATTTAAAATAAAATAATTAACCGTGTGTTGTATTTAATTTTTTTATTTTTTGAATTCTGTACTTTTTATAAAATATAACAACTACACAGTAGGTATAAGAAAAATGTGTATTTTTTGAAAGTACATGCAAGGCTTTTGTGGTAATACAAGTTCTACAACAATAGTATAAAATAAAATAAAAAAAAAAATAAATAATAATAATAATAATAGAATAGAAATAAAATAGAATTGTCACTAAAATATTCTTACAAGACAATTCACCGCCCAACATGTCTCAGTACCAATAATGTCACATAAAAAAAAAAAAAAAACAATGATGATGAACGTTTCTTTAGGCGTGTCAGTACGTGTATTAAATAATAATGTGTTCTAAAATATTTTGAAATGTATTATATACTTATCTGTGAATAAATAAAACATTACAATTTTTTTTATCAATTTTTTCTTGTTATCGAATGGACAAAAAAAATAATAATATCAATATTCTACCAACTGTAAAGATACTTAAAAACGCTCTACCATTGGTTTTACTACATTTTTCAATAGATATTTAGTTATTATCGTTTAAACGACGACGCTGCTCCTCTTTATCGTAATGTATAATACAATAATAATAATAATAATAACGTTGAAAAAAAATCTAATCCAATTATTGACAAAATTCTACCGGTCCCCAGTTCAGACGACACCGAAGTCCGTGTGCTTTTCCTCGACGGGTCACGTACGCGAGCACTCTTCATGACCTCTTTACGTGACTTTATATATATATAAATGGGTAGGTACAGCGATAATGATAATAATAATAATAATAATAATAGTTACCTAATAACATATGCGTAAAAATGTTTTTCCATTTTTTTTTTGCATAAAAATATTTATCAATATTTCCTCACGTACACTAGACGTATATTATTATACGTGCACGTTTACTCGATAATGTACAATCATATCGCATACACAGGGTGATTTTTTTACACTGTGAATTTCTCAATAGATTTTTGTGTTCTTGAAAAAATGTAATGGTTTTTGTAAAATCGCGACATACTAGAAACAAATCGGTTGTAAGTAGTCTTAGACGAATAAAATATTATATGCACGAAAAACATATTTTTCTTTACTATACGCTCGTCAAAACTTTATACGCTTAAATAAATATAGGTAATGAAGTATTGAATCAATATGCGATACGTAAAAATGTCTCTTTCTGCAGGTTACAAATTGCTATATTTGAACGGGGTACAAAAAGTAAACAATCACAACGATAAAAAAAAAAAAGCACCTGAAGAATTTTATGGTTTATTTTTCTCCATAAAACTTATAGGTACCTATTATTTATGTGGATAAGTACTTGAAAAAATATTATAAGATCTATTTTTTATAAGAAAAATGTACTGAAAAAGAATTTTTGCCTTGTTACGGGCTACGATCACTAGAAACCACGCCATCGATGTTATATTATATTAAATGTAGAAATGCGCTTAAGGTCATTTCGAATGACCAAGTTAAATAACTAATTACCTAGTGTCATTTTAAATGTTACATATATGTATATGAATATAAATTAGCTAGGAGAGATCCGCTCTGTAATTCCAAAAAACGCTATATGTAGGTACTGGTTACGCCCTAATATTAATTATAATTATGATTTCAAATCGCGCTGAAAGTACCGCAAGTGAAGAAGCGATAACAACAACTACAAGGCCGCTGGACAAGTTTACGATGGAAAGCAGAATGAGAAGACCATATAAAAGGGTGCCCAAAGGATGGAATAGACAGATGTATCATAGTCGCAGAGTCCAAGGCACCTTCACGTCGATCGCATCTACATATATATACACACACACACACTCATACTTTTACTTGTACAATTTAATAATTGAAAATTTTAAAATTTAAAAATTAATACGTACCTATATTGATGTTAATAAATAGATATTTAGTTACTATTTCGACACATTTATTTATAAATCCACCATCATAAGGATCTCCGGTAGATCGCGCGTAACAACGTAAAAAAAAAAATCACCTCTTGCAATGACAACCGTTATTTATATATATATATATATATATATATATATATATATATATATATATATATATATATATTAATACACAATTTAATGTACACATATCAGTAGATATAGATAGCAACTAGTTTCAGTATTTTAATTATGGCACCAGGGTGGGACGGACTATCACGGCATCAACGCAGGAACGAGGCATCCAGGACGGCGGACTCCGGACGGCAAGCGAAAGCTACATCGACTTAACATTCAATCAAGAATTTCATAATATAATGGTAATGTAATATTAATATATTAACGTGTATAGGCTAGCCACAGGAGTGAGTTAGGGACATGTCCTGACTACTCCTAACAATGATTGTATTATTATTTATTATATCTGTTTAAATGAACGATGGCGGCGTCTCAGAAGTATTGCGCAAGTAGTTTCCGCGGCGTTATCAGTTCAAAAAACAAAAACAAAAAAAAAGATAGCAACTAGCTAGGAATGTCTTAATTAAATTAAAATATAAAAAGATAACACACAATTAATACATATAGTTAATTCAATTTTCACAATAATATTAATATATATTATATATGAAAGTAGAGTACCAGTAGATCAGTGATAATTATAAACACGTTCATGATAAATGCAATTTATATCCACAAAACAATGTTTAAATTTAGCGTATGGATTTTTTTTTTTTTAATTTAAATTTACGACATCAACAGCGGCGTGGTTATTATCTGGCGAAAACATTATTTAATTTAAAGTTATATTTAATTACGTTTATTTATTTATATTAATATTTGTGCAATGATTTTCTTATGTTATACTGTTAAAAACTAGATAACGGAATTCAGCTTCGTTAATGAAATTTATCAGTTTTTTGAATTACTCAGGAGTAGCTGCGAGTATTTCATTCAAGTTTCTGGTAATATCTGTTTGATGCGTATTTATTGTTTTAACGGCATTGGAGAAGTATGTGCTCGACCTTAATAGGTGTTTCGCAAGTGGAGCATAATAGGAAATCTTCTACGAGGAAGCCGTGTATCATACAGGTGTTGCCTACAGATATAATTTTATTTTTACTGTTTGAATACATACTTATACACGAATTACGTCGCAGTAACCATAGTTGTAGTTATGAAATTAAATTTGAACGATTAATAATTTTGGAAATATCATCACGGGCACCTCTGTAATAGGCATGGGTACCTGTTATATTACGATATTGCCATCGACCTGTAATAAATTATTTTTCGTAACTAAAGGCTAAAAGGAATCATATACAATAACGTTTCGAAGCACCCTTTTATTATAATACAAAATAAAAATACAATTATTATTTCAATACCTTGTTGGTTAGTTACCGTTTTTTGTTAGGCGTTTCGAATTGTGTTCGACAATAACATAATCGTCGTACCTGTACCATAAGTAATACCTACGTCAGCCGCCACGTGTAACAATAATATAGTTTGTGTTCTTAACTCGAAGTTGAAGCGGAAACGAAAATATATTTTGATGAAATCTACAGAAACTCTAAATCAAACGACACTTATTGTCAACCGATTTGTTTCCGTAACACATCAGATTGCAATTCGTTTAAACAAAATCTAATAATCCTCGCATAAATCTGTCGGTTTCGATTATTGAGTAGATATTTGTAATTTAAAATAAATAAAAAAAAACGTTTTGAAATGTTTATATTGATAGTACAAAGTTTTACAAAAAATATATAATTTTAATTTTGTTTTTTTAATATTTGAATATTATACTATATTTTACCGACATTAATTTAAGTACCCATATGGTGATATACAATAAGAGGCAGTAATTTCTCAAAAATGTAAAGATTCAAAGTTACCTAGTTAAAAATCGTCAATATATATCAATGGTTCATAATTTCGTTATCGTTAACGGTTAAACGTAACATCACTACATACCAACGTTCCGCATTTATTTATAAAAGTGCAATAATATAATATTAATTGCAAGTCTGAAAACCTTTCTGTATAATACAACACCGTTTTGAACGGAACTCGAAGTCAAAAAAATAAGCAGTAATACTAATAATAACAGTGAAACTTTCCCTTGCGGACCACTTCGGTTTATTAGCGAAAGGTTTTTGTTTGGAATCAAACTCCAAACTGTTTACAACCTGAACCTTCTGAGAAATAAATACACCTCTGAATAGCGATCATGATTACAGCAGTGGTCGAGATTGTCCGATATTTCTCAGGAGTTTCAATGTATAATTATTATATTTTAGCAACAATATATTATTATATATAGTTGCGAATATAGCAATATAATATTACGCACCTATTATTGTAGGCACTTGACGGCTGAAACTCGCTCGAGTACTGTAGTCGTGAAGTCGTGACTAGTCGTCGGCATTCCAAGGGTAAGTCACCCGGCATACAACAAATATGCACACAGGTGCTCATGTGAAAAACACGTGATATAATAAAATATATGAAACGATATTTTCATTGCACACTATTATACAGACGCGTTAAGTAGACGATTCACTGCGAGACACACCGCCTAAACCTAATTCGTTCTTATTATTTTTTTTCATATTTCAAGCTATCTATTAAAAAATGTAAACAAGTTGATATAATACTAGTATAATATTACGTATAACGTGTTTCAACTTAGCCAAGTGGTACGTCTTAAATATAAAATGTCCAGAGAAGGTAATCAAGCCGTGTTATGAGTTAGGTTTAGCATCTTGTATCAATTTAAATGATTTTATTCCGTTTCATTAACTCAAATAACTTACAAACAATGATGTTTACAAAGGATATCTGCAGGTATAAGTTTTAAATTTATGTACTCGTATTATAATTTAGTGAATGTCTACTGTGTCACGAATTTACATGGAGCTTAATTTTGTGCTGAGTTTTTAAGTTAGCGAAGAACAGACAGTTCATATATATTTATATACGATATAAATATACAATATATAATGCTAATATTGATGTACCAGCCATCTGTGTATAAAGAGTTTATATATTATATGAGTGTATTAAACATAACGAATTAATATAAATATATATAAGGTGCTTCATTCAAGTATTTACAGTCATATTATAATTATAGTATACTATCAAAAAGTTTTGACTCTTGTCAAATTAGCACATCAATGTAAAAAAACAATTTTGAAAAAATATATAATATTTTTACAATTTATAATCGTCAACATTTTTAAGTTTTATTAGCTGCCTATTTGAAAGATATATATATATATATATACATTTTATTTTAATATGCATAAGCAGGATAATCAGGATTTTCAGATATCCAAAGAGTACTTTCGCTTATAAAAATTGAGTAGGTATTTAGTAAGTAAGTAAGTTAATAAGTAGTGAACCAATCATTTTGCATGCTACTTACTCTTACGCTACATCCTTTACAAATCTAACTATTAGCTCTAATAACTGACTAACTACTCCTTCAAAATCCTATTTTTATGTATCAAAGAAACAAAATACTCTAAAAAAATATCGACTGCTACGAGATATGAAATAAAAAAATGTTTGTCGATTTTTAAATAAGAAATTTTAAAGATTAGAAAGAATCATAGATTTTTGGAAATAACGAATACCTGAATTGTTCCTGGAAAGGACTTAAATCGTCTAACACTCTTATGCATGTTAAATGAACTGACCTAGAATCAATTTTTTTCAATCACCAGTGGTTTACCTACCACCTATAGCTAGTGTTGGTCGTTTATTAATATTATAGGATTGTAGAAGTAAAATGTTCATAAGCGCTTGTGAATGTCGAGGGACTGATAATCGCATTGCGATAGAAATGAATTCAACTGTACGTTCGGTGGCAACTTGCTGCGCGTGCAGACGGAAGTTTTGGTTTTTACACGGACGGATATCGTCGTAAATAAATTGGAAAAAACTCGATTTGGGCGGAGAAACGCACTCGGAAACGCCATCGTGTCCACCCTGTGGCGGCATTGCTGCTGCCGCACGGGGTTCGCCGCCCCCAAAACCACTTTGAAAATCGCCTTTCTCACACGACTTATTCGCGTCGGTCGCGTCGCATAATATTCGTCCGTATCGGAAACGCGATAATTCGCGTGGACGCACGAGAAAGAGTGATATATATATATATAGAGAGAGAGAGAGAGATCAAAGACAGCAACAGCCACTCGACGTATATAATATAATACGCGATGGAACGGCGCCAGCCCGACATAACAAATGTGTGCGGGTGCGAGACGGGAAAAACAACCACCGCCCACCGCCGGAGCCACATCGCCACGTCGCCCGTCGTCTGTAAGTTTTATATTTTCCCTCCTTTTTTGAATCCCATCCGTGTTGTATACATCGTACGTATATAAGTGTGTGTGTGTATATGTATACACACACACGGAGAGAGAGAAAAAAAAATATAAAACTTATATACGCATAGATGGATAATATATATATTTGGTTCGCCGAAGAAACTGGGCGAGACGTCGCGTAGTTTAGTCGTCGTCGACGGAGGAAAAAGAAAGCCGATGCCATATATATATATATATATGTGTGTGTGTGTGTGTGTGTGTGTGTGAGTACTTTTAAAAGCCGCGCACAACTGGCGTTTTTCTTTTATTCAAATAAACAACTCGCCATTATATATACAATCCGAATACCCGAGGAGACGAGAAGAGAAGAGAATAATATATGTGTGTGTGTGTGTGTGTGTGTGTGTGCTTGTGCGTTTATATTATTTCACTTATATATTTATACATGTATACTCCGTACAGTGGAACTACTTGGTGTGTACGGGTTTCACCCCTACCCCCTGCTATTTACATGTACACCGAGTTCGATTTCTCCACCTCCGCCACCACACGCCCCCTCGAAAACTTTGTACTTTTTTATTTTTCCTTTCAGTTTTATTTATTCAGTTTGCGCCGGTCTGCGCGCGCGACGACACACAATGGCGTGAAAATTAAAACTACGATCGCCCTCCGAAAACACTTATATATTATACAATATAAATAAATGCGCGTCCATCATAATACGAACATAATACATAAACTGCAGACTGACTTCCTCGGAGACGCTCAGACGGATGTCTGGCACTCATCCTTAGTATAATATATATATATATATATATATATATATTATTATTATTCTATACGTGTACGGCGATAATATAATATGTAGTTTTTCGTCCGTCGCCAGCACCACCACCTCGCCATTTATCGATCATCGTCGACATCACTGTCGGAGTATGTGTGTGTATGGGAAGGGGGCATAGAAGATCGGGAAATTCTGAAAAGGCGATGCGGCCTACATATATGTATATAAATATATTAGATCGAGACGTCTGTTAATATTAATGAACGTCTCGTATCGCGATCTATAGACCGGAAATGAATGTCGACCGTCACTACACCATCTCGACGAGGCTTCGTAATATGATAATAATAATATTATTGGCTATTCAGTGGATTTAGTCGCACAAATATATTATAATTTGACGTGGGAATTATGCGTGATCATAATATAGTAATATGCGAATGACTGTTAGTTGTGATACTCACCGAAAGAAAACTACAAATGTACAAAACCCTACTCAAACCTATGTAGACTTACCTATGTATACGGGACTCAACTTTGTAGCTCAGCTAACCCTCTCAACATAAACCGCGTCCAAACCTTCCAATCCAAATATCTCCGTCAAATCATTAAATCCCCATATTAGATGTACCTATCTAAATACATACTCGATAATGATGTCCTCATAAACAGTAACTAAAACTCGTTATAAAAGCGTCCCCAAACTCATTGCAAATCACTCGTAATTGAGCCATTAGTCCCCAATATCAACAATAGTCATTCTACAAAAAGCTTAAAACGCTTAATGCTGAATAAACTAATCTGCTAAAGCCAACGTTTCTTCAATAGAAGGTATCTTCATCCACCCACAATATCAACTCGACACGTATCGGTCACCGTCCAATACTTGCACTTTTGTAAATAATTATTGTTTTATAGATTGTGTGATAAAAAAAAATATATATATATATAATATTATGGGTTTAAGATTGACGTGACGACTTCGAAATCGGTACCGCGGTTACCTCCTCTTACCTATTATATTAACCGTACTGTCTGCAGACAATTTACAGCAGCTGATAACCTATCTCCTACATATGCTATTTCATTCGTTCACCTCTGATTTTTAGGTTAGGTTAGAATTAGAATCATTGAGTGTTTGCTGATAACTGAACCACCCTGTAATATAAGGCTAAACTCAAGTTTAACTACGGAAACTTCACCAGATGTGCGCAGACGATACCAACCGTTAAATAATATATAATATAATGACGATCGATGGTGAAATGGATCATATAATATTTTGAAACTACTCAGGGAAATTATTATTATAAAGATCCAATGCACTATAAACTTTATATGGGTTTCGGTTCGCTAAATTTCTTTATAGTAGTTTTTCATATAATAACGCAATATGGCCGTCTCTCAATTTTAGCGGTAACACGTGTTTAGCGGTTTTCGTACCTATATAATATAAAATGATGTATTATATCGATGTTGCAGAGAACATATAGACACTTAACAAAAATAGCCGGTTTACAACGAAGGATGTCCGTATTTTCGTATATTAAAGACGCTGTTCAAAATCGTAAGTCGAAAATCGTAGTTTTTATTATTCGTTCGAACGTATAATAAATATAACATATAATACGTCTGACGAGTGATAAATAGGGTTTTCGCAAACCGTCGATAAAACGAAGCAAGATCTTAAAAAACACGTTATATCATCCACTGAAAATCAAAAACCGCCCGATTTCATAAACATACCTATAACATACATATAACATTTGTGTTTTGTTTTTCTAGCCGATTTCAGTGTAATTGGTTATTGAGGTAAAAAAAAAAAAACATTGTGGCACAACCACACCCAAACGAAAACGATTGAAATTTCACATGATATGAATTGAAAAAATCTGAGATGGGGTGGGAATTATAGAATGACACTACTTCAGTATGCGTGTATTCTGAGAATCGATTGCATTTTAGGAAAAAAGGGGTATTGCTACATAAAATTAGCAAATTTATGACATAAAAATAATTACAACTTTGGGTACTTTGAATATTTTTGAGTCGGACTAATCCTCCCAATTCTCCTTCCCTAATCGGCGCAAAAACAAAATTTTTGCAAAATTATTTAAAAATAAACATCTATACATCCATTACGGGGATACGTAATTGGTTGTAAATCGAAATACTGCAGAAACGCAATGGTCAACGTATATACATTTCCATAAGCATACCTTATAATATAATATAAGAAAGATAATTATAAAACTGAATATTAGGTTTCTATTTAACAATGATTGTTTACATGAAGATATATATTGTTATAAATCATCCAAATTGCGTGTAATATTATTCACAATAGTAAAATAATACTAAATAAAAATGTAATTTTCATTTTGGCTATAGAAATTTTTTTAATTATAATAGTTGTATTTATTCCTTTCTTTAATGAACAACTACCAAGCAATTTATACTAATTTGCACAAACCATCTGGTTCATTTCAATGTCTCCTCTTCCTCCGCTAAATTATTAATTTTTTATTTTACTTTTGACAAAACCAAACTTTTATACACAAAACATAATAGAAACTTCCTAAAAACAAAATGGGGGAAGGCAATACAACTGTATCTGCTTCCCTCTTAAATAATAATTTTAACTTTTTATTATCGTTGGGATAATATTTCTGCGCAAATGATGTATGAATGGTATGCATAATAGCTTTGTAAAAATATTACATTTTGAAAATTTTGGGCCATTGAACCTCGAACCAACCATAGAAACTATTTACAAATATATTATTTTTTGCTCAACGTTTACCTAGCACACACAAAATACTAATCAAATTGCGTTGTTATTAATTGTTATATTATACGATACAAAATAATATTATTATTATGCACACTCGTTCGGATACGATAATATATAATTACAGCGACGTATACGATGTACTCCGCGTGTACGCAATTATATTCAAAGAAAGATTATAATATTATATAAAGTGTATACGATTAGAAGATACCTGTAACATCTATCACGTGGTTGTTTAGTATGTGAATATTTATGAGTTTTAATTAAAATCGCAATGAAATTTTAATTAACAAAAATATAATATAATATTATGTAAATTTTAATGACATTCTTTCGCGCTGTTGGTCGAAATTAAAAATATGGTAAACAATATTTCTATCCGCGCCTGTTGCGCATTACATAGTTTGCGTGAGTTCAATTACAACGTGTACCATGTATGCAACGTGTTTACGTGCCCGTAGAGCATATTTTTCACGATATTATTTAAATTCAACGAAACTCAAAACACCCCCTAGGGAACATCATCCGCGAAAGCGTGGCGCGTGTTTTGTATTAATATATTAACATTCATATGCATAATGTTGTTTTATTTACGAAGCACACAGAGTGAAAACCAATATTTTAATGACATTGATGGTAAAATAATTTTAACAATAATATTATGAAACAGTCTACGCAAGTGGTCGCGAATCAAAACAAGCAAACGACGACGTCACATAATTTTTAGAGTCGGCTTATAAAGCGGTTGTTCATTCATCATTACGACGACTTTTATTATTAAAGTATGCGATAAGTTTATCGGCTATAAATACCGGAATAAGAACAAAGATTTTGAAAAAAAAAATAATTACTTTTGGGTGCTTACTTCCTCTGCAGTTTTCCCCTAGTATTATAGTGTAATGACTAAAATAGGCGTGAAGTGACCATGATTGATATCGAATAAATAATAAATGTTATTGAATAAAATATGTACTTATAGTTATTTTATTGTTAGTAAAATTACAATTTTGCGATTGATAATAAAAACTATCGCTATTTATAATATTACAGTTATAATCGTCCTCAGTCGACTTTAATCGTATTTAGTCGTTGTAGACACCTTCATAATCAACGTCCATAATATTATGTTGCCCATTAGTTTGACATTCGACCAAAATATTTGCTCACTAACATAATAACAACATAGTATTTTCCATTTGATAATTAAGACTACAAACGGAAACACCAAAACAAAAATAGTGTATCTGAATTGCCTATCTATATCGCCGTAATACTGGTAATATTTTACTGTCAAAATGTAAAAGTACTATGATAATACTATTAAGGATTGGGTCTCAGAGCACAATTTTTGCGTCTTGATACACCTATTATAATCTATCTATACCAGCGGTCCTCACCAGGATTTTAGAAAGGGCCAAATGTAATTTTTGAAAATTCCTTGCGGGCCGCATACATTTTTAGTGATAATAATTAAAAATATAAAAATTATATATACATATATATTATACATTTTGTTAGGAAAGGGTATTGTAGGAAAAAGTCACACATGTTTTCATGTATATTATTAGTAAAGTATATATTTATTAAATTATTAGATTGATAATTTTTAATTTAGCTTTTGATTAATTTATTTGATTTAATGTTGTTGTGATGTTGATGGACGGTATCTCTCTGTTTGTTTTATGATCTTGTTTATGTCTACGGGTGTATTTGATGTTGACAACCGCAGTAAATCGTCCAAATGCACATCACTCAAACGATTTCTGTATTTGTTTTTCATAAATGTTAACTTACTAAAAGCAGCTTCACACAAATATGTCGACCCAAAAAATGTTAGAATAGCTTTTAAATTTGATAAAAGGGAAGGATATTGATGTTCCTCAAGTGTATTCCAAAATTCCATTGCATTATTTTTATCATTAAAAATATCTTTTAATGTTATGTCCTCCTGTAAGTCAATTAATTCGTTTTTCAATAAACCAATGTTATGATTCATAATATTAATTTCAAATATTTCTTTTGTAGTTACTGCCCACGGATTTTCAATAAATCGAAATGCATTTCTTAAGTTTTTAATATCATTGAAATGACTATTCATTTCATTTTTTAAAGTGACCAATAGTTCAAGCAATTGTGGTTTTAGAGTTTCTATATCAGTATCATCACAAAAAATGTTATTTTCTTTTTTCATTACATCAAAATTGGAAAAACTTGAAAAATCATTATCAGATACTTCTTCAATGTACATTTTGAGCTTTTCTTCAAAAGCAAAAATCTTACTGGCCATGTGAGGGATAAGTTTATTTTCTCCTTGCAGATTTGTTTGAAGTATATTTAAACTTTTTGTTACATCTGCAAGAAATGCAAGTTTGTACCAAAATTCAAATGAGTTTATTTCAGGAAATTCACCTTTTTGTTCGTGGATAAATAATTTAATTTCTTCACGAAGGGAAAAAAATCGTTCTAAGACTTTACCTTTGCTTAGCCATCGTACTTCAGTATAAAACATAATATCACTGTATTGGGAATTTAGTTCGGAAAGAAATTCTTTAAATTTTCTGTGATTTAAATCTCTAGCTCTGATAAAATTGACGATTTTAATTGCTTTATTCATGACAACACTAAAATCATTTGGAAATTTGCATGATAAATTTTCTTGATGAATAATACAATGGAAATTGATTAATTTTGTTTTTACAATT
>JACXSJ010004516.1:0-12741 GCA_014851325.1 Pentalonia nigronervosa
CCCCTTAATGTTAGACCGCCTTTTAAAAAACAGAAGTCCAGTTTCAAATGTATTGATAGAAAAATCACGTCTTTTTACATTGCGCAAAAATTAGAAATAACTGAATCCCAATGGTTAAAAATAGAAAATCTCATAAGTCTCCTTAAGCCGTTATATGTTGTAATAAATCTATTTTGTTCGGAGGACCATTCGCCAATGTCAATGGTTATACCATTATTATCAAAATTATTGGATTGCCATTTTAAGCTTAAAGCAACCGATGATCAATATATCACTGATTTCAAATGTACAATATATTTGAAATTAAAAAACGATTCAAATTTAAACGTAATGAAACAAGTTCTGTCTCTGTCAGACAAATTCCGTCCTTTCTAGATCCTTGATATAAAGTTTTAGAGTTTGAACCCAAATTTATGAGAGAAAAAATTCGTATGGCTGTAAAAGATTTGCTAGAAAGATTTGACGAACAAGAAATTAATTTAAAACAAATCACACCAATTTAAAGCAGCGATATTGAGTATTTATACGGAAATACAATAACAGCTGATGATAATTTAACTAATCAACTTCAAATTTACATTACTAAACCTCCTTTACGTTTCGATCTAAATCCTTATGAATGGTGGAAATTGAGAGAAAATAAATATTCAACTGTCAGTGAGCTTCGAGAGATGTTTTTCCACTACTCGAAATATAGTGACATCTAAAAGAAGCTGTTTATTGACAAAAAATGTTAATATGCTGACATTTTTGTTCCAAAATAAAAAAATATTAATTTCATATTATTAAGTTATTTAGGTATTGGATTATTTTGTTTATTTATAATAATTTATTATTAAGTTATTATTTATATGTTGTCAATTCATATAAAATT
This sequence comes from Pentalonia nigronervosa, assembly GCA_014851325.1. Taxonomy (NCBI): domain Eukaryota; kingdom Metazoa; phylum Arthropoda; class Insecta; order Hemiptera; family Aphididae; genus Pentalonia; species Pentalonia nigronervosa. The sequence continues at coordinate 875 of JACXSJ010004516.1, forward strand.
GTCTTGAGTTGCTCTATTGGTTAGGTTTTTCTAAAGTAAAACATTAATTATTATTATTATTTGATGAGTATACTTAATCTAGTTAATATTTATACTTTATATTATTGATTATTAAAATAATTTAATCTATATTTATGATATGAGGAAGATCATCTTTGTTTTACGAATAAAAGTAGAGAACTCAGTAAAATACGTGAATACACAAATTCACGGGTTCACGTGAATAATATTATAAATTCGCGGAAAAGCAACGGGTTATATAAATCGAACCTTTATTTCACGTGAATACGTGAAAGCGTGTACACGTGAAATAACGAGCACTAGTTGGGGATGATGTCAGATTTATCAAACAGTGGTAGAAGTCTTTTCAGGAATATTTTTTCGAACATTTTTGAGAATGTTGGGAGGAGGCTAATCGGTCTATAAGAGGTGGGGAGTTCAGGTGGCTTGTTGGGTTTAGATATAAGTATTATATTTGAGTGTTTCTAAGTACCTGAGAAGTAGGATAGGCGAAATAGGGAGTTAAATATGTGAGTGAAAAAGAGAACAGCTTTGTTTGGAAGGTTTTTTATTATGAAGTTGTTGATCAGATCGTGGCCTGGGGCTTTTTTTGTTGGAAGTTTTTAATAATGTTCATGACTTTGTTTAGACTGGTGTGTTAGGCAGGGAGAGCGATAGGAAGGGGGAATTTAGAGATTGTTCAATGCGAGTTGCCAAAGCATTGGCTTTTTCGGAGTCAGTGGTGGCCCATAAATTGTTAGGATTGCGAAGAGGGAGAGATGTCTGTTTGTAATTTAATAATTTTTTTGTAGCCTTCCACAATGAGGAGTCTTTTGTTGAGAAGTTTTGGATAGTTCTACTTAGCTTATTTTTTAAATAATTTAGTCTGGCTTTGTTTATGGGATATTTAAATCTTTGCCACTGGGCTCTAGCTTTACGCTTTTCAACTATTAGATGTGAGGATGTAAGGAGGAGGTTTCGAGTTATTTATTGGGTGAGGGTCTTGTTTTGTAGCGGCCGAGGCAGCGTCTTGAATTGTGATGGTTAGTAATTGGACGGCTCTGTTCACTTCAAGAGTATTTTTTTGGAGGGTTGGAAACTGATTTTGATGGAAATCAAATTTCTAAATGTAGGCCAATTTAGTCTACTAGGGGTAAGATATGACTTAGTTAATTTTACAAGCAAGGCTTCTAGTTCCAGGTGGATCGGGGTGTGATCAGAGAAGATATTGTCTAAGTTTATTATGTTTGTATTAAGGTGATTTGGTATTTTTGCAATGAATATATCAAAGATATCCAGTAGTCTATTACTATGAGTAGGCCAGTAAGTAGGACTAGGGGGAGATATTACTATTAATTAACTATTAATTTTTTAAAGTTAAGACATAATTTAGTATTCGATCTATAGTGCTTGCAGAATGATTTTCCCAGCTAGGGTATTTTGAGTTAAAGTCACCACCGGCAATAAATTGTTGCCCTAAGGAAGAGAAATAGTTTTCAAAATTATCTGAAGTTATTTGAGCATCTGGGGGGAAATATATGTGATGGGATATGGTGTTTTTTATGTGAATGGCGAAACCAGCATGATCTGTACCGTTGGAATGATAAGTGTGGTATACCTGGTATCCAGATATCTTTACAAAAGATTGTGGAGTAAAGTGGGTCTCAGAAACTAACGCGATATCGATATTTTTATCCTTAAGTAATAATTGAAATTTGTTTTAATGATTATGAAGTCCGTTTGCGTTCCAAGATAGTATCGATATGGAGGAGCTTAGGTTAGTATTGGGTATCATTGTTAATGATTAACTTATTAATAAGCGAGGTAAGAAGTGGTAATAGTGGAGTTATGAATGACTGAAGTTTATTGACAAATGATGATCAGTGTTTGGAGATGGATGTTTCAGGAGGTGGGTAGTTATTAGAGAAATATTTTATTGAGTTACCTTTGACTGAGTCTGCACGAGGACTGTCGAGTGGTAGGACTGATCAGGGATAGGCTCACAATTTCTTGAGGAGTGTGGACCATGGTGTCATATGAGTTTCTTTCTTGTGAAGGTTTGCTTAAAAGATGGTCCTTCCTTTGGTTGAAGTCTTTGAATTTGGAATTTCTTGATCTTTGAAGTTTATGTTTGGTAAATCCTTTATAATTGTCAGGGTGGGGTTCCCCACATAGTGCTCAGGATGCTGGGGTGTCTTTAAATTTTTCGCATAGGTCCGAGAGGTTGGCTAGCACTGCAGCGGACACAACGAGGCTCACGATTACAGTAGGCCTTAGTGTGACCATAGTCCCAACATCTGTGGCATTAAGGTAAATCCCTTCGAGAGTAGAGCTCTTTAATTTTTATTTTGGTATAACATAATGAAGACAGGTTAAATATATTTGCATTATTAGGATCTGGCATCAGGTCAACAAAGAATATTGGGAGAGTGGTCTTGATTAGTTTGGACTGTATGTTTGTAATGTTTCTTACTGAAAATCCATTTTGAGACGGTTCATCTTTGATGAAGTTTATATAAGTTATTGGGTGTAGGTTTCTGATGGTGACACGGTAAGGTTTGTCTTCTTTTACTTGATATGTAAAGTATTCGATTTTACTTTCGTTTAGTAAATGGATTATTTGGCAATAGTTGCTAATTGTGGACAAAGTGAGTTTTAAGTGTTTCGATATCGATATCGGCCGTAATGATTTTGTTCCGAATCATCCATCAATCGAATCCCACCGAATGGTGGGAGAGTTATGCATAATGAGTCATTATTTTTAGTAGTAAACGACGACCTTGGCTGAGACAGTATCGTCGCCGCCGGTGTAGATAATGGTCTACGGTCGGTAATTTAATTACGTTGATAAGGCCGCTTAATGGGACAAGCAAGCGTACTGTGTACTGCGTACTGCCGCCCAATTATCTTTAGTAAAATTTATCACCAATTTTAAGATTTTTGGATAAACCGCTAAGCAGGGGAAGAGTTAACGGACACTGACGAACGATTGAGTAGGGATGGTTTTTTTGATGTTAAAACGAAGAAAATTGATTGAGTTTCAGATGTGAAAAAATATAAAGTATAAAATATAAAGTACGCAGAGCGAAGTGTTAGTGGTGCTACTTGGACGGCAATCATGACATGACTGTTATTAACAATTTAAACGAAAATTTCTCATAAATTGTATTTATATAAATTTATAAATATCAAGAATATACAAAAGCACAATTTTTTATAAACTAATAATGTTCAAATTTTTACAAAATATGCTGAATTACGAAAATGCAACAATTATTTTTTAGTTTAAAATATATACATTTTTCTAATTAAGTAGTCAAAGTTTGATCATTTAATTAAAAGTTCTCCGTAAAACAATATTACAGTATTTTAAAAGTATTCTTAACTAAATAGGCACAAATTTTTTTATATAAACTTGAACTTAACTAACTAATTGATTTTGTCGAAATTGAATATAAAAGTATTTAAAAGTATTATATTTTGTTTAAGACGTAAATTTATTGTTAGTTGATTTGAAATACTATTGATAATTAAAAAAAAATACTTTTATAAACTACCATAAATCAAACATAATTATTTATTACTAGCCTACAGATAACGAACCGTAAAAAGAACTTACACGACAAAACGTATCAATGTCTTAACATTTGTATAGATACACATATAGGCTTGCAGTTTTGAAATTTTTCAGTTCTGACCTAGATTATTATTTTGGGAAGTTCCTTATATAAAATCAATACCCTCGCTTCATCGAAAAAATTTTCAAAACTAGTTTTAAGTTAATTTATACCCACAGTTTTGGCTATTGCCAATGCCAGTCGTCAAACATGTATAAATGTTACAAGCAGTAGTGTCCCCATATCGTATACTACATATACGCCGTATACTCTCAAGCATTTTCTAAATTATCATGATTACACTACGTATACTCTCAAGCAAACCATATTATATTACTATAATATTATAATATTGTATTATTACTGACACTCGACAGAAATGTAAAAATAATAAAAATAATAAAAATAAATATAAATAAAAAATATAAAAAATATAAATAAAATAAAATAAAAATATAAATATAAATAAAATAATAATAAATAATAATAATAAAAATGAATTTCGCAACAATCGATATCGCCTTATCGGTGGTATTTCCGCGTCGTCGGTCTTTCATTCTACTACACGTGTAGGACGATAATAATCAAAAATAACACCATAATATACTCAGTATCAATTATTATTATACATTTATGCATACACTAATAATATATTTTATTGTTATCAGTTCCATCATGTAAAATGTAATCGATGCGTACGAATTTGACACAGTCATTAGTCATTGACAGTCATTGTGCGTCAGTAATATGTAAAGAGCCATTACTCCGATTTGTTTTATTTTTTGTTTTATGAGAACTGAGAATATTAATAATAAATTACTATAAAATATTTTAATCTAGATCATTTTTATATTGTGATTTCTTGTTGTTAAAATAAGTTCAAATTTGAAACGTGGTTCCCTTGATAGTTTTTTTTCCACAGCACAAAAAAAAAGTAAATCTAATGTTGATATTGCTGTAGTTGATCGATCTGTGTTACCACATGACGAGGAAAATAATGATCACGTGATTCGATGTGATCCAGAGATTTCAGAAACACATAAAAGTTGGCCCATGTTATGGACTAATGAACAGGTGGCCGAATTTCAGAAGAAAAATCCGTGGATAGATTGTAAAAATGGGAAATTGGGGTGTAGTACTTGCGTACAGGTAAAAAATAGTATTCAGTTACAAAAATCCATTGCTGATGGTAAATTTCGAATTTCGCGTGAATGGATAGACTTTGAAATAATGGCTGCTGGAAGTAATCGTACGAATGAGTTATCTTTTTTAAGAAGTAAAATTAAACTGCATTCGGAAAGTAAATCTCATATATTTGCTAAGAACGTTTTAAAGAAATGCTCTGAACAGGTTTTAGATAAAATGTTTGTCCGAAAATGCAATTAACAGTAATATGAACATTTTTCAAATTGCATATTGCCAAGCAAAGCATCATCGTTCATTTCTACAATTTGAAAAACTTATTCAATTGTAGAAAATGAATGGATTAGATATGGGATCTACCTTGCATAGTTGAATAACTGCTACTCGAATAGTTAATGTTATCGTAAAAGAGATGCGCAAACGACTAATTACACGTCTTATAGAATCAAACTCAAAATTCACTATAATAGTTGACGAATCGAATACACTGAACACAAAGTGCACACTGATTTTATATATTCTATCGAACTTTAATTCATAGACTCCTATTATAGTATTTCTTGATTTAATAGAGCTGGATGGTCAAGACTCTGTAAATACTGAAAAGGCCTTGTGGTTGAGCTTAGAAAAAATTGGAACTTCTAAGTCTTTTGTACTAAATAATTTGATTGCATTTGCAAGTGATGGAGCTAGTGTAATAATAGGAACAAAAACTGGAGTAACTGCTAAACTTTGTGAGAAGATACCACAACTATTTACGTGGTAGTGTTTATGTCATCGCCTCGAACTTTCAGTACATGATGTCATAAAAGATTGCGCTGGTGTATCTCGTTTTCAAAGTTTAATGGATAAACTTTACTCTTATTATCACCAAAGTCCCAAAAATTCTAGAGCCTTAGATGAAGCTTGTGTGGAGGTTGGAATTGAAATGAAAAAAATTGGTCGTATTTTAAATGTGCGTTGGTCTGCAAGTAGTTTTCGTACGATTAAAGCAATGTGGGAAAACTATCCAGGGATACACAAGCACGTGAGTCAAACTCTAGAAATTGAGCTAAAAGAAAATTAAAATTTTTTTCTTTCTTAGAGGAACTTGGACTTGGACTCTTTTATGACGTCCTTTCCGAACTCGGAATGCTGTCTTGTATACTTCAATCAAGGAAAACATTAATGCGCACTCAATTAGAAATATGTAGAACGATTAGAATTCTAGAAAGCCTGAAGACAGAACCTGGTGAAAAAGAAAAAGAAATCACAGAAGCTATACTAAACAAAATTCATAAAGGCGTAAATATTACTGTAACAATGTCTGGAGGAATCAACAAATTGCAGTTCTTGCAAAATTTAGTCGATAGAATGCGTTAGCGCTTATTCAATGACCTTAAAAATAACATAATACTACAAGATCTGAATGTAAGGAATATTGAAAATAAATATAATTATTAATTACTGTACACAAACTTCTAAATTTAATTTTTTTTTTATCCCGTAAGTTATTGAAGAAGTATTTAAAATAGAAACCGATGACAATAGAGGAGAAGAAGAAGTTAAAGAGTGTCACGCAGATTTGGGTTATCTGAATTTGAAAGTTTAGTAAACTTTCGTACACGAAATGCATCTTCTGATCTTATAAAAACACTAAACATACTTCCAACAACCACTTCCGCATGTGAACGAGGACTTTCTGATATGAATCTCACCATAACTAATCTCAGAACTCGTTTAACGATTGAAAATGTGTCAGATTTAATGTTTATCTCCATAAATGACCCTCCAGTTGAAGATTTCAATCCACAACCATATGTGAAAATTTGGCTGCGAGACCACAGATCAGCAAATTCAGTCCCACGTAGTAAAGAAAAGAAAAAAATCGTCGACGAAGAAGATGAGTTAAGAAAAAACTTTTTTGTCAATTTATATAAGTAATTCATTTTTTTAATATACTTTTTATATATTAAAAATGTAGTAGTAATTTTTCAATTTTGTCAATTAAACCATTCACCGCCACTTTTATCGTTAAAAAATAAATAACTATATTTTAGCGTTCTTCAGCATAGTATACTCTCATTAAAAATTATGGGAACATCATTGGTTAAAAGTAATGTTAACATTATCCAAGATATTAACAATGTTAAAATTTGGCTAATGACACGTTATCTCGTACATATCATTACAAAAATTTATAAGCATATATAATCTACATCCTTTTTGTGAGAAAACCAGTTATAACTTATAAGCATCATTTTTATACCTACACCATGGACTTCAAAAAGTATTCTGAAATAGTATTTCTGAAAGTATCTTTATATTATGTATGCTTGAATAAAATAATTTAAGTCAAACGTATTTATTTTCGATACTTATTGATCGTATGAGTGTGTTGTCATGGAAGTCGAGTATTGGACAAAAGCCCTCTGGTCCAACTCTGGAACCACCCGGTAAAAGACTACCCGCTACCACTGTCTACATTCACTGATAACGGTAACGAGCAATGTAATGGATGGTGTAGGGAAGACTTTATTTTGCCCAAGTTCGCATAATGTCAATGAATATTTCTTTTTATTTTACTGAATTAATGTTTTAATTAATTATTCGTTGAATACAATTAGAAAAAAAAATCAAAGTTACATTTTTTTTCAATAGCTGATTTAAATATCGTTTTTTACCTATTGGCATATAAATCAGTTATTAAAAATAATAATATTATTTTTAATTATTATATTTTAATAATAATATTATTTTTAATGATTTGTTTATATCCCAAGCTTTTTATATTTTTTTTTATAAAATTTTAATTTGATACTAATATACTATGACTGCGAATTGAATGTGTCTAATATATTATGTATATAATCAATATAGAATGAATTGGGTTCGATCCAAATTTGTAATATATTATTTACTACAATGCTGTAGCCTGTAATTCATAAACCATACGACGCTGCATTTTGCAAATTGTTTGTGTACAAGAGAGTCATATAACATATATTCTCTTTAAATAATCTTATTTAAGCCTAGTTATTATATTTTAATAGTTTATACTTTGAAGACTGATAAAAAAGATGTTATTACTTTATAATATAAAGTTTCTATGCATATTGTACACCTATGTGTATTTATTATAATTTATACATCCATCGATCCGCTCAAAATCTAAAACAGCTAAGTTTATTTGAAATATTTTTTAATTATTATTTATAGGTACGTCAATGATTTATTAATTTTATGACTATAAATAAATACAGTAGAGTCTCGATAACTCGAATGTCAAGGGACATAAAAATAAATTCGATTTATGTATTTTTCTAGTTACATAACTCGAATTTTTTTAAAAATACGAAAAAATTCGAGTTAGACATTATTTTTTTTTTTAATTTGTTTTTATTAGAAGTATTATATGTATATTTATAAACTATAATTAAAATTAAAAAATTAAATTTTAATATATAATTGGTTTATTTGATTGGAATTGGAATATTGGTTTATGAGTGGTAGGTATTTTATTAACCAGTCAGAACATATTGATTGGTCAACTGAAGCGTTTTCACCACATATTTTACGAAAAACGACGTTATTCCTAATTTTCCAGTTGCTTAACTAACCTTGAATAGCTTTAAATTGTTTATGGCCGAGTTTAGTAGCAAAAATTTCGGCCTTCTCCTTTAAAATTGGTCCATTTATTGGAATGTTTAAATCTCTACATTGAATAGACCAATTGAGTAAACTAACCTCTATATCGGGATACTCACAAATCTTCATTCTTTTCATGGATCCTTTATTAGTTTCGTATTTTTGTAAAATATCGTCTTTATTTTTCAGAATAGTTGAAAGTGTACTGAGTGGAATATTAAATTGCTTGGCAATTTCATTTTTCTGTTTACCACTTTTTGTCACCTCACTTATAATGTTCACTTTTTCAGCAATTGTTAATGTAACCAATTTACGTTTAAGAGACATAACTATAAATTGTACACGCTACACTGCGATGATATACGGCAACTGCCGATTATTTTACAGCACAACAGTTGTACATAGGATAATTTCATTTGTACATTTGTGATTGTAAACCGGCTATTCTAACGATAAAATGTAAGAAATGACTTCGAGTTATCTATGCTCAACTATTTTTATATTTGACTTATCGCGACAAATATTGCATTTAGTATATAGGAATTTCCTAGGTATAAAAAAAAATTCGAGTTATCGAGGTTTTCGAATTATCGAGGTTCGAGTTATCGAGACTCGATTGTATTTCAAAAAAACTTATTGTAGTTATAAAATTAATTTTACATATAACAAATAAAAAAAAATATTAAATTTACTTTTTAAATTTTATAAAAAATAAAAAAAAATAAAAAAAAATATTGACATTGATCTTTTTTTCCTTTTATGCATTTTCATTTTCGTCGATTGGTATATTATCTGCATACTCTACATCTACGTCATCTCTATCTGTTTCATCTAACTTGAGTGCAGTATAGAATTGTTGTGCATCCGAGTTAATTAAAAATTGCTTTAGGTGTAGTAGATCATTAAGTTTTGCTTTTTTTATTGGTAGGGGACCATCATATAAAGGACGAAGAGTAGTATTCTTATTTATTTTATTTTTTCGATTTCTTTTATTAGTGGCGCGAGTGATGACAGCTGATAAGTAAGGGCCATGATATGTGGACTTATGGTTTATAAATCGAGGTTTACTTTCCTCAATAAGTAGCACTCGAATGTGTCTCGTTGGAATCGGGTTTTTCGTTGGGTATAAATCTTAGAAATAATGTCTACGTCTTGAACTTGACTTCAATGGCACAGTCAATAACATTAAAAGGTGTTGGTTTTTGACGGCTCTGTAGAAAGATATTCCTCCAGTCATCAGGTAGTTCGCTATAAAATTTAGAATTTATTTTTCCCATGTCTCTATCGCATTATAAATACGAGTGACCACGAATTGGGAACACCATTTTTATGCTATCGAAACGTTTTTTTATACAGACTATGTATGAAAAAATCTTATTGTCGTATAGTTTTTGTTCTGCCTGCACACGAATCGCAAACGTTGTACAACAGGTAAAATCGTAATCAATCCTCAAGATACTCATTTTGGCGGTTGTACTCACCTAAATTGTTGAAATCTTTAGTGATTCTATTTCTTTCTTCAGGAGAAATAACATCGAAACATTTATGCCTCTTAAACGACAGTCGCTTCCTACCTCGTTGGATGTTGTACGAAGTTTTTTCATTATTTCACTCAATCTTCAGGTTTTTTTTGTTTTTTGACATGATTAGCATTGTTCTCTTCAAATTCAGCACTAGAATCACTAAAACTGGTGTCCATTTAAAAAAAAACTTAGCACAGGTCTGTATTAACGAAAAATAAGCACTTTAACACGTGATACGTAAAATACGATCAAACTATACTGTTATTAAGACATTTCACTATAAAATCGTCCCACGTACTACAGATAATAATATAATACCAAAATGCAACAATCAAATAGCATAACAACGGTCGTTATCGATGTTATTAATAATTTCAAAATTACGTACTAAAAATAAAAACTATACACTTGACTTTGATCATTTTTTCACGTTTCCGCTCGGACTCTGATCTTTTTTTGCCGTTATGGTAATATTTAAACTTGTATTATATCATTTACTTGAATTCAAATTTAATACATACATTACAGTGACTTACTCAATAGCGAGAGGTACATGCTCAACACCTACTGTACAACAGAGTGAATACTTACTACATCCTTTTTTTTCTTTTTCTTATTATTAATAAAAGTCCTGGGACATTTTAACTTTTAATCTCATAAATTAGGCGTATTTTCCTATCTACCAAAAAAGATATTGAAATTGTAGATTGAAGCATTATTTCTATTTTAAATCGTTTTTTCAGTTATAAAAAAAAAGTTATCAAACATACATCATTGTACAATTAATACATTCATTACTCTGTTCAGAATTTCTTGTCCATGAGTAATTTTTTCAGTTTAATGGCTCATAATTGGTGATGTAAATTAACAATAATTATTTTCATGATACCTAGTATAAAAAATAATATATATAAAAGAACATTAAATTCTGTTTAATATAATAACATATTAACATGATTTTTTTTTAGAACTTCAAGTCAAAGACAAACAAAGGGTTTGATTACATTTTGTGAGGTGATTAAAAAAAGTCTTTTTGATTGGTATACAAGTAATATCAACAATGAAATTAAGTAAGTATACATTTTCATTCACTACTTAACAAGATTTCTTTTTTGTTTTGCCACGTTTTTTATTCCATAAAATAATACATACAATTGGTATACTAAAATATCTAAAAAATATTTGACTAAATAATTATGTATCTATTGAATAAATTATAATTATATATCATAATATTATAATATGATAATAAGAATATCAATGTACTATTTGTTTTTCATCAAATGTATTATTTTCAACTTATTACTCTATTTTAAGAATATTTATAAAATATTACTGATGTGTAATATACATTTTATATAATAGAGTACCCAATTTTATGGATTTGATAAATCAAGTTTTTAATGATGACATATTGATGAAAGTTGACAAGAAACTTGTTAGTAGTAAAAGTGCTATCACAGATGCTAATGAAAGTATAAAATCAAGTGCCAAAACAGATTCAGGCGAAAGTACAAATATAAATGCAAACTCAGATGTTTGTAAAAGTATAAACACAAGTGCTAATACATGTTCTCATACAAATGCTAGTAGTAGTACTTATAAAAGAGCTATAACAAGTCTTAATAGTAATTCAGTGATGGTGCCAAATACAAAATATTTGTGAGGAATAATTTAATACAATTTTATCTTAGAATTTTTAACTTTTAACTAATAATTTTGATGTTTTAGTTATAAACATTTTGAGAATACACATGCATTAGAAACTAAATCATAGTCAACTAAGACAAATGTTGATACCAATCATAATTTTCAAATAATAATGACATGTATGACTGAACAACGTACTTACTTAAGGTAGGTACTAATTTAAATATATACAATTTGATGATTAATATAATATACTAGTTAATAGCTATATAACCAGACTTCACCAAAAAAAAAAAAAAAAAAAAAT
>JACXSJ010004517.1:0-12720 GCA_014851325.1 Pentalonia nigronervosa
TATATCGTAAAAGTTCATGTCTACACTAATCTGATGTGAATATCAAAAAAGGATTTATTGGTAGTAAAATTTGAATGCAATATATTATACTATTATGTATTGCGACCGACATCATCACGGCAAACATCGTCCACGACAGTGTAACGACCAAAACACGGCAAACGCGGCGTCGAGAATATATACTCGCCCCACCCCCGCAACAGGAAGGGTGCGGCCACAGTGGCGACGATAATACTTAATTAATTGGATAATTTGTTAAATACTGACGGCAGCTGACAAAAACACATCTCCTATGGGCACGACCAATTTGCATAGTCGCCACGGCAGGCACTCGGTGTACATTTGCATAATCACCGTCACGTTAAATTCCTCTCCTCCGGACCACAGCGCATCCACTAGAAACAGCGGCGGAGGCAGCCTCGGCAGCAGCGAAGGCCAATAAGATTATTTTGCGCCATGTACCCCCTTCTTTCGAGGAATATAGAAGCACACGCACGACAACCCGCCCAACTATTAAAAACCATTTTGAACAGACTGAAAATATTATAATATATAATATCCCGTCCGACGCTCTATAATAATAATAATAATAATAATAAATTAGGTACAACAACGAAAATATTGGCGGCGGATTCTTGCCTGCCGAAGAACTTGACCCGTCGAGTGAATACGACGAACGAAATTAATTAATTAAAAACTACAGTTGATCGCATCGGAGACAACAAAAACCTGTGGAACGACTGGGGTGAGTCTTGAGTGGAGTGGAGTAGGAAGTTGACATCACAACACCGCTATGTTGATGAGAATTTCGTTCAGTCAACGTGACAACGATAGTGGAAGTTTCTAAAACGAAAGGTGAAACTATACCCCACGTTCGTTCCTACTTACACACCAAAAGTTTCGCAGTTTTCCACTCGAAAGAACGATGTCACTGTGTTGTGGGTATATAAATATAAGGTATTGCACAGTGAAAAACGAGCAATTACCTATGTATAGTAAATATCGAAGAAAAACCGAAGAACTTGTTCTGCTGTATTGTTGGTTTCAAGCTGACATGTCATTTCAGTTTTTCAATTGTATAAGCCAAAATGTTACGATGTGTTAAATTTGAATTCAATGATATAATAAAATCATCGTATACGAAAAACGATTCTGAGCGAAGACTGTCAGCTTCTATTATTAAGTATATTTTAGAAAGATATTATTGCTATTATAGTAATTTATTTTGGGTACTATTAGTTATATAGTAAGTTGAATTAATTTTTGCCAAAAACATTACATTTAAAAATGTAATTGTGTGTATAAAATATAATAATAATAAAAAAAAATTTAAACATTTCAAGTACCGACCAATGCTATTTTTAAATTACAAAGAAATAACATACATCGTTATTCTTCGTTTAAGTATCTAATTTAATCCGAATTTGAATTTAAAATGTCTATAAAAAACCACCATGTTAATAATTTTTTTAGATTTTTTGGTTACACTATTAAAGTATTAACTACTTATGAGAAAAATTGTTTCACATTTTCAATCCTTAGTAATAATTATACAAATTGAATATTTCATACATTTTTAACTACCTACAAAATAATTTTTAAATGTTCAATATATTGATGAATTTTCTCAAAATTTTAACTTTAAATGACTTTAAAAAAAAAGTGTGCGTGTACATCTTTAATATTATTCAACTGCTATTATAACAATTTATGTGGAACCTTGTACTAATTTTCAAACTTTTTGACACAACAAACATTTTTTAATCAACATTTATAGAAAAAAAACTAAAAAAAAATCTACAATTTATTATGCTTCGATAAGCTTAAAAGATCAGTCAAAATATTTTGAAAATTTTAAGGTGTATAAAAAATAATAATCTCAAAATTTAGTAAAAATGTCGTGTATATGGTTATTTGTTAATGAATTACATAACAAAATAAGAAAATCATTCCATGAGAAATCGTTATTTACGGAGCATCCGTATCACATTAAATGATTAATTAAAACGCTCTTAAAAAATTAGTTTCGACTTTCCAGAAAATTATTTTTTTGGTAAAAAGTTTAAAATGCTTTATGGGAAATCTTATGTTAAATTTTCAAAAATTAGGTTTAAACAAACATTTTTATTTAATTTCTAAATAAAAAAAAAATAGCAAATTTTTGTGATTTTAACGTATAAAAAAAACTATTGTGGATTTATGCAATTTTTTTTTAATTTTCACCAACAACAAATTTTGAGTAATCTTGTATTAAATTATCAAGCATTTGACAACGAAAAAAATTTTAACCACAATTATTAAAAATGAACAACTAATAAAAATTAAAAATTTCTTATACCTATAAATAGTTTAAAAAGAATCAAACATTTTGAAAAAAATTTCATGTATGAAAAATGGTCATATATAAACATTCGGTAAAAATATTATGCATCTACAATTTTTTTTTTCGAGGTGGAGGGAGTTTACACAAAAAAAAACAAAATAGATTTTGTTAAAAACTAATGTTGCATAAAAATCCCATTTTCCTTAATTTTAAATTCAAAGGAATGGATGTATTGATTTTACAATGTTGTGTTTTTTTTAATTTTTTTTTTTTTTGTCTGTCATTACGTTTTAGGGCAGTAAAAGTGCTCCGATATTCATCAGTATTTTTTTTTGATAGGAAAGTGAATTTAGTTGGTACTTTAAGGAGAGGAGGGGTCAAAAGTAAAAAAATCCCAATAGTTATTAAACACACCAGGAAAAACAAAAAAAATAAAGGAAAAATGAGAATTTTTTCATAAAGCAATTTTTTTATTTTAATGTCACAAAAGAAATAATGACCGTAAATAAATGAAATTTTCAACAAATATTTATATAAGCATTTTCTATACACCATATAATTTTTAAAATATTTTGACTCTTTTTGAGTGATTTATAGGCATAACAGTTTTTTGATTTTTATTAGTTTTTATTTTATTATTGTCGATACAAACATTTTTAAATTTATTAAAATTAATGTTTATATAGTTTCTAATTCAACTAAAATTAACGTTACCCACTTATTTCAATATCATATAAAAAAATATTAGATAAAATATTCTAAATTTATTGAAATTTTAATGTTGACGTTGACAATTTTTATTTTAAAATAATTACACTTTGAATGTTTTTTGTGGTAATTTTATAAAAATAGCAATTTAGATTAATTAAATTTAGTAGGTGCAGTTAAATGATAACCTGTTTGTTTACTCTAAGCCCTAAATACTAAATGTAAAAAGGCACAATGAAACGGCAGTAGAGCTATAAAAGTATATAATAGTAATTTGTATAAACTACAAAAACAGAATTTTAATGTTTAAACTTATAATTTTACGATATTTATCATTAAAAAGTATATTGTTATAAAATATATTACAATAACTTAGTTAAATATTACTATCAAGTAGGTACCTAGAATTTTTAATACAACACACAATGAATATTTATAATATCATAATATATACTAGCAAATTTATTACTTACGGATTCTGTTCAGTCGAATATAAATTCGAAGGCGGTTCAAATAATAGTCCAGTGTGTTCTTTGCAAAGAAGTGCTTCGTTCACAATTGATTGTGGTCTTGGTTCTTTAGATGAATTTCTATAACAGATAGTTAACTATATTACTAAAAATATAATACAACAAAGCCCAACATATGATTGAAGTACAAAAATTTAGAAGTATATAAAAATACACATTAAAAAACATAAACAATACATATATAGATAGATCTAACAATTTGACTAAACGATACTGTGTACCGACATAATAATTAGATTTAAGTGGGAAGGATTAAGGTGTATGGTTCTATAGTCGTATGAATAATGTATAGCTCGATACCAGATATCCAAATACCAATTTGTTATCAAATTCAAAACTAGATCTTAAAAAATTTATTTTAAATGATTACCTATCAAAAATCTATTAAAAAACTAATGAAACTATTGTGTATATATTACCTACGTATACAAAACCATAAAAGCACCAACTTTGTTTAATATGTATTATATTGAAATATTAAATTATGTATAAAGTACTATATGGTACTTTTGCCTTTGCGATTTCATAATTTAATTGATTAAATAAATAGCCGTTCATATTCATCATGGAAAAATAAAAGATTGTAATCACGCGGGAAATGTCTGCAGTAGTTGGGCGCAAGAAGGGCAAAAGTCAAATAAATTTTGTATATTTTTTGGGAAATTTAATATTAGAATATATATTTTTGTACATAGTCTATAAACAAAATATCCAATGCTGATTAGGTTAGGCCATATATGACTAAAGCTGAAAATAGTAAAAAACGATTGGAAAATTGTTTTCTCACACGCAGCAGATGAGATACACTCATGGTGAGTATACACGGTAAACTCAAGAAAATGTAGGTAGATAAAGGGAGACAATGGTCTTGGGTCGTTTGAGAAATGATACGTTTTGTTGGTAGGGTCAGAGCAGCGATGGCGTGTGACGTCATTAGCGCACACGCACACACACACAAGCACACACGCTATACGACTAGCGGCGAGTCTTGATAGCCGGCAATTCATCTGGGCGATCGCCACGAGTCCCCGCTCGGTCCCATTTTCCACCCTATCTCGTGAGCGCCGTGTATATATACGCATAGTTTCGGCGTGACCCAACGACGACGATGACGACGACGACGTCTTTCAGAGCTTTGAACACAGCGACAGAGGTGGAGGCCGACGACTACGGCAGAGCAACACATGTCGGAGACGGCCGGCCATCAGTCAACATTATATACTGTACCGTACACCGCAGGGATATAGAAAGCGCGCAGGCGGTGAAATAGCATACACGGCCGTAATATAGTGCGTACACACACGCATATATATATATAGGTTATTGTAGTTTAGTGTAGAACGTAGTTTTAGTGTAGTGTAGATATACGAGTACACCACCGCGCACCCTCCGAAGATGAGAGAGGTACGCTGCGGTCGACACAAGTCCGAAGCGGTATATAAACTCCGTCGTTTAAACCGCCAACGAACACGGTGTCGGTGAAAACCCATCAAACAAATGCACGTGCAACTTTACCCACTCCTATTTTCCAATAAAGATTTCCGGTCGTTTGCGGGGACACGGACGCATGACAATTGCCTGTACTTTGCAACCCCCCCACCGTGTCACTATACTACCTTTGTATATATGTACAGATTCATTTTTATACTCGAGTATAATAATAATATACAAAACAATATATTCATACAATATGTATACAGAACAATATTAATTTTCTTATTTTTCTCTTCATCAGTTTGTTTATTTCTTATTATTATTGATTTTTTTTAAATATTATTACAGAATCACTCTTATATTCAAGTACGGACTACTACCCGAAAATATAATTCGATAAACTGTATGTTTTCCAATAAACACGGCGGTTAAAATGAAACCTCATATGACTTGGTTAAATATTACAAAATGATAACGTGTTTTCATCAGACAAATTATTATATTATATTTATTATACACCAACGCCAAATAACGACGCGACGGCTTTTTTTCCGATCTCTCATCGTCCGTTGTTATATTGTAATCACGGCTCGATAAAAGATATAGCCGACTGCTTTCACGCTCAACGTTCGGAAGCGGTTTAATCATACTACCGCCACAACACACACACACACACGTTCATTTGCAGGCCAGTGGACAGCCTCCCTTTGTGTGTACGCGGTGATAAAGTAATTTATAAACGATCCTTAACGTCCGAACGAACACGCAAAAACTTAGCCACGCACCACGCCGGATTTTGAATAATTATTATATACCGTCTAATAATTTGGGAAAGGCCCTTTTCTCGTTGCTGCTCTTAAATGAAAAGTCGTCAAGCACCAGAGAGAAGGCAGCTCGTAATTTCATCAAGTATTGTTAGACGTGTCCCTCCTCTCAATGGTACTCTGACCACAACCCGAATATCTTCTGACTAATTAAGTGTGAATTATTAATTACACATAACGATGCCTGTATAACAATACACCAAAGGCATCCCCTCTCCTTTACAGCATCACATTGTCCTCCAACATTTTTGATTAATTATACCGGCTTGAGGTGATGGAAGCTATATATATGCGTGCACATGTGGATGAGGCCGAGGGGTAAAGGCGACGCGACATCGTCGTCTCGATAACTATTATATTACGCCGCCAGAAAGTCCGCTGTAACAGTTCTCCGATCACAATACAATGTATATTGGAGATGGTATACTCTCAGAAGAGAGCAACAGAGACCGTTCGGAAAGAATTTTACTTATTCAACGCGAACCAAGTGTAAAGAAAAGCTGGTTAGAAGTTCGAAAGGTTAAAAGCTATTCATGCTTGTTAAATCAGATTTTCCGCACCGACCTACTGTACCGTGGCTTGATTGTTTGCGAGTTTATAAACCAGTAAAACTTAAAAAAAAATAAAGAAATAAATAGTTTTGCGACACGCCAGAAACCTTTCAACTTGTCACGAGGTTTTTTCTTTTACAAAGTATGAACTAGAATTTTAAATAATAAAGAATTGTATATAGCACAATTACACTACACAATAAATAAATTGAATCAAAGTAAATCACTACCCACTATATACAGTTTTCAACAAATAATAAATTATTGAATTCATAACTTTATCAGGATACTTAAAATAACATGCACACTCGCTTTGCGTACAACCCAACAATGCGAATTATGTTGATATATACAGTAGGTGCGTATAACAAAAGAAGAATGTTATTACTACATAGTACATAATATATATGATAATATTACAATATAGCTTTGTGATTATTTTGAAACGATGTGCATTTGTAATATTAGACTTGTTATGCTAGAAGAATATAGCGAATGTCATTTTGACAGGTAGATCCAGGGGCAGACGTCACAGGTTCCAGGGGTGACAATGGACCCTCGTAAAAATAAATCCTTTGAATTTAAAGGATTTAACGGGTTAGAAGAACAGGGACATGGGGAAGAGGACATGTCAGGTTGAGACAAGTGCCATGTGAATATCAAATTTTTCCGTGTCCCGGTCAACGGAATTACAGCGAAAAAAGACAAATAACCCTTTTAGTAAAACTAATTAGAAATAAAAACATAATATTTTTATTCTATCCAATTCATTCAAATGCGATGTTTCGTGAGCGCACCAGTAACCGGAAAATTATGAAGTAATAGTCGGTGTGTGCGTGTATGCGTACGTATATATATATATATATATATATAAATAAATACCATAAAAATACATTTAAAATTGGTTTAGGTTTAAGTAGCTATTAGAGCTAAGCTTCTTTAAAGGTAGTATTAAATAACGTATAGACGCCAATATTCAACAGACTAAGTACTATATAATATGTGGTATGCTGGAAGCATGGAAGCAGTGGAGGTGAGAATAGCTATATTATGAAGCGATCACTTCATGTAAAAGTGGTAGTGGGTGTCTTAATTATAAAATCGTTTATAATTTAGAAATAATTTATGTATTTTTATGAATTGGGTTTGGTTGCAAGTGGGAGACGGTTGTTTTCCACATTAAAGACGAATAATTAGTGTCTGAGTACTTGTTTTAAATAGTAGCTTCATAGAAAAAAAAGTTCACGCCGCCACTAACTAGAAGGTAGATTTCAAATAACTTATTTTTTTCTCAAATATCACTGTGCAAATGATTAACGAAAAAAAATATGTACGGTTCTTACGGAGTATATTACATCACATAATATAATAATAACACTATTTAATCGAAACTCAACGTAGAATTTGGTTAAAAAATATGTTTTGTTTATTTTATCTTTTTCTTTTTTTCTGTCGTTCACATTCACAATTTGCTGAATGGGCAGATATCGTCGTTTTTCGTGAACGATATTTTGACACATGGAGATTTAATGCGCTTTATATTACTTTTACGTATATACAGACATGAGCTCTGGCACGTATATATAGAGTATTATATTGCAACAGTCTGTGGTTTTGTATTTGTTGTTGACTCTGCTCAGGCCACAAATCATCCTTATTTTTACCCTTCAAAATTGAATTCTGATTTATTGGCTGTCCTCTCCACCACCCGCCACCCGATTTACCAACTCTCTTTCAGCTATGATGCATTTTACTAGGTCCTCTCCACACCACCCCCCCCTCCTTATCGCGTGGATATAAGTAAATTTATTTAAAAATAAAAAATAAAAACACTACAAACGGAATCTCATATTTTTCATAACAGACTATACTATATATAAATGTATTATATTATCGGCGAAAAAAATTGATTAAGATTGATATATTTCATACAATTAGTAGGTACGGTGGTGTAGCTATTCGTCACTGACACTACAAGCTGTCATTCACGCGATGTTCGACGAGATGTGTTAAGAATTACACTAAGGGCTGTGCAGTAGATAATGAAGAATCATGTGTAACTTCAGTGTGCGTTCATTATTACCACTTCACGTGGGATCGATCACTCGAATAGGTCTGTCATTACGTGACGACTAGTCTAATTAATGGTTTTTGTTCGCAATAAAAAAAAAGAAATAGTGTAGTTAGTCTAGAATAGTAAAGTTTTATTACAAATGGGAAGCATCAATTTAGTTAGAAGTTATTATCAGTCGAGGAACAACTATCAGGTACCAATTCTCCCAGATTTCTAGCTTCGTTTTTAAATTTAAAAACTTACGCGGCAATCAAATTTAAATATTAAATTCATTTTCCTTATGTTTGCATATTTATCACATTCAAATTCTTAACTCTAGAACAATATATTTTAATTAATATTATATTTCTAGCATATAAATGTATAGTTAGAATTCCTGTACATTTAAGTCTTTAACAAGTTATAAATATAAAATATTATAATATATTATAATTATCTGAGATAACTCTCGAACTAAATTTAATTCTGAAATAAATTAAATGTTGTTGAAAATATAGAATGTTCATATGCTATTTAATACAATATACAATGAGATTTTTTTAATTTATTGTTAGGTACTCATCATATATGATTGACAAAAATGATAAATTTTATATTAAAGTAAATGTTTTATCTTATAAGAACTAATTAAAAATAGCATATATAATATATTGATTAAGTTAGGTTAAGTAAGTTTATAGATATCTCTGTTACCCAGGTCCAGACTAAAGGGGGTAGAGGGAATGTGCCCCTAGAATTCACTGTTCTGGAGCTCCCAGACAAAAATTATAAGAAATAAATTTCATTTCCATAAAAAATTAAGTAAATTTAAAAAAAATGTGTACTGTAAAATAATAAATAATTAAGTATGTTTTTGTCATATAGTGTGTATATTAAAAGTTAAGGTTGATAAGACTATAAGAGATAAGAAATTCCGATAGTTAGAATGATTTACACATATAACATACAATTTAAAAATATTTTAGAAGGTATATTTATATTTTATGATAATTTATATGTTTGATGGGGCACATTTTTGCTATTTGCCCAAGGACCATTATTCTATAAATTTGAGCCTATTGGTACCTATTTGATTATACACTTCAACATGGTCTGAACAATCATAAAAAATGCAAATTTTAATAATTAACAATAGGTTCAGTGTGTTGCACTAAGTTACACTAATCCAAAAGTTAAAAACTAAATACATTTAAAATATAAAAGTTATATATTCTTCAATTTTTAAAAAGTTAAATCTTTCTTAATACTAAATATTTGCTATTAAAATAAATACCTTGTTTATTTTGAATGTATTGTTACATTCATATATAGATAGTTGATAAAATATAATGTAAGAAAAAGAATTATTTTCAATTGACACAAAAGCAACATTAATTGGAAATCAATATATTTGTACGCCAAAAACAAACCTTAACTTTTAGAAAAATACAAACTTGAAAATTACTATTAGTTTCCACAATAATAAAATTAAAAAAAAAATAATTTTTAAATTTAAAGTTAAAATTCTATTTCTGATTCATTAAATTTTAATTAATACTTTTGAAGCACTAATTCTACCAATACCATAATCACATTCAAATATAAATTCATTCATTACTCAGCAGAACTTTTCATTTAATATTTATCAAGGCAAAGTCCAATACACAAATTAAAAATAAGATGAAAGATTTTAAGTTGTAAAAATAAAAAATGCATCCATCCATTTTATACATATAGCATTATAGCTAGAATGCTACAATCTAAAAGGAAATTGAAAATTATTCATAATATGTGACATGGGATAATGCAAAATTGTTATAAACTAACAAATTAAAACTAGATAATAATAGAATTTTATTACCTCACAAATTTTCTCCAAGATTCTAAAAAATTCTTAGAAACACAAGGGTATGGAGAATTTTCTTGTGAAGGAACAGGTCTTTTTTTATTCCATAGCAAATCACTTAGCAATTCTTTTTCTGAAATAGCAGACTGTTTATGTAGATTTTTAGTAATCTCGTCTTGATTATGCATATTCTATAATTTAAATCAATAGTAAATTAATTATGAGTCATAATATGATTCTATGTTTAAGAATCCTTCTACTTACTCGGCATATATTACAAGGTTCTATATCATTAGCAAATATTGGTGCCTTGGGAAAGTATGAATGAAGAATACCTTTTACTACTTCTGGAACCAATCTCCTAGTGTTATTCTCAATAGTCAAGTTTCCTGTTATCAAAAATAAAATAATCATTATTTAATAGTTAAACATTACACAAAAAATTGAATAATAAATTTACCATGAGAACATGTTATGTCTTCATTGAATCCCCATGACATGTACTCAGTATCATTTTTGTTATCAAAAGAGTCAGAATCATCGTGCTTATCTTTTTCTTCATGGCTATTATCTTCAACATCATCTTCTTTGTGCTCGTCGTCCGTTTTCGATTCGCTTTCATTTGGAATTAAACATTCAGATATTGTATTCTTTGAATTATCTATTTTACCATTATCATATTTTTGTTCTTCATTAGCTAACTCATCATTAACTTTTTTAGCAATAACTGAAGACAATATATTTGTCATTTCTTCTAAGACTGATTCTAATTCCAACAAGGAATAATGAAATGGTTTGAAATCATTGAGCTTTAAAATTTTGAAAATCGATATTGAATTGTTAACAAACATATGAGCAAGTTTTCGACATCCATCAATAGATTCCAATGTTATCCCTTCCATTTTAATAAAACGGTTTCTATCTTTAGACTTAAAGAATTTTTTGTCATCAACAAAACTGCTAGATGGATCACATACTACTGATAACAGATCTGGATTAAGAGGCAGTACTGTGTTTGGAGGTATATCATGGTTATTCACAAAATATTCAAACAATTCCAAATACATTCGTCTCCAACTTTTTAATGAATCTTTTCCTACCCAGTAACTTTTTTCATGGTTTTCATCACTAAAAAATAATAATAAATCGAACTAAAACAAATATAAATACAATTTTATATACACAAATGTTAGTTCATATTTAAGTTAAATATTTTATTCATAACAATGTATTGTATTGACATAACCAGTGGCACAAGTCAGTGACATCCCCTTCACCGCGCATCTGGGGATTTGTGCCACTGACCAAACAATGCACAAGTGAATGATTATTTTGTTTCTGGATTTAAAATAAAATAAAAATATATTTATAACTTAAATTATGAATATATTGTTTGAGGTACAAAATTTAATTTTATACAATATTAAATAATAAAAAAAAAACACACACACATACAATAGTATAATTTAAATGATTCAAAAAATTAAAGCAAATTATAACTTATAAGCAAATATGAATTTTAGAATGAGATACCTCAATAAATTCTGATAAAAAATATATAGGTATTAAATTTTAAAGTTTTTAAATTTGAATATTTAAAGAAAATATTTATCAATTTAAAATCACATATTTTTCATAGATTGGTAAATTAAATATTTCAATACATATTTAAGCAAATTAAAATGGAAGTTATCATAAAAATCAAGGTAATATACAGTTACAAGAAAGAATAAAAACTATAATAAAATTAGATATAATATAATGATTGGCAAATATCATTCATAGAGATGTCAATATTTTTCTTAATTACTTTTTTAAACAATAGATATGTTCATGAAATTCATGGAGAACAAAAAAAATTATTTAGCAAATAAGATAAATATTTCACGAAAAAGCAGATCATTAAAAATCAACCTATTCTACATCCAATTATTGAAACAATATTATGTGGAAGACAAAATATTGCTTTAAGAAGAAGAAATAATGATAGTAGTAATATATATGATGAAAGTATACAAACAAATGATGGTAATTTTAGGTCTTTACTAAGATTTAAGTCAATGACCAATTCTTTTTTAGACAAATATTTAAAAAACACTACTTCTTCTGCAACATATAACAGTTCCAATGTTTAAAATGAGATTATTAAAACTCGTGGTGATTTATACAAGAAAATATATTTACAAAAAGGTTGGAAAGTGGGTACCACTATGGAATAAAGTAGATGTCAAGTGGGTCACTTTCATGGATATATTAAATTTATATTCAATGATATAAAATTATTCTATATAAAAAAACGATTTTCAGCGAAGACGGTCTGTCAGCCTACATAAATAAATGTAACTATTTTAAGATATTATTGCTATTATAGTGATTTATTTTATTACTATTAATAATACAGTAGGTTGAATTCATTTTTGCAGAAAACATTGCATTTGAAAAATTAATTAA
>JACXSJ010004518.1:0-12755 GCA_014851325.1 Pentalonia nigronervosa
CTATTGTTAACATTAGAAGTAGCAGTCTCCTATAATATATTAATATTCATTATTATAGTATATTATGTGATACACATGAAGTAGCAGTTTCTATATAGTGTTTAAAAAGTAGCAGTCACTGCTATTTTCACTGTGATTTTTCAAGTAGCAATCACAGTTGTGATTGCTACTTTTAAAAAATCGCAATTTACCATCATTACATTTGAGTATTGATAAAAGTAGAAATGAATTGTTGTTCAAAATTAGCCAAATTGACAAACGAACGACCAATATACCAATTGCGAGATGGTCCGTTCAATTTATTCCTAACAATTTCCAATTTGAAAGAGTCTGGCCAATTGTGTAAGTCAGCGGTAGAATTTATACTTTGAATCCACTGAGACGCTTCAGTATGGAACTCATTTCCCGTAAAAACTGGCAATGTATTATGAAAATCCGGCATAACATAATATCCGTTTGATGCATTGCTTTGCACCGAAGGTGAACTTGATGTTGAACGCTGTTGGATAAGTTGATTCAATTGAAACATGAGTAAACGGTTTTGTTCGAGAACCGCCATAATAATATTGTTATCTGTTGCCGCTGGCGGTGATAATGATGGCAAACTGTTATTACCGGCACTAATATCGAAATGTTGATCAAGTGGTGACTCATGTGCATCGGTGCTGTTGGTAGCACTGCCATGGCGACCAGACGCTTGCGGCTCAACGACATCCGAACAACTTTGTACATCGGCGGTTTCAAAAGCCACGTTTTCAGTAGACATCTTTCGAATCCCACTTCTGAGGTTGTAGGGTCTCATATATATATATATATTATATTATAATGTAATGTCAGGAGTTAAACAATAAAATAATATACAAAATAATTGACAATTAGTTATTAAATATATTAATTATTATTTTGTGACCGATACGTAAACAACATAATATAGAACTTTAGAATTACAATACTTCACAACTAATAATATAAAACAATTTAGATCAATACTAATAGTATGAAATAAAACAATTTAGATCAATACTAGTAATATAAAAAAAACAATTAAATGAATAACGACGCGGACCAATGTGACCGCATCGCGCCTGTGCGTACTGCGTACAACTGAACTACTAATTACTAATAATAATAATAATAATAATAAAGATAATGATGTTTAGTAATGTGGCGGGAGCCACACAATGTTTATAGAGTGCGCTGTAATGCGTTGATCCAACCAATATTACTACAGATTTGTTATATAAAGTTATAATTTTCGGTCTTTCTATTTCTACTTATAACTTATTTTTTTTTTGTCCCAGCGTTTTATAATTTCAACTTTATCAGATGTAATAAAATTAGATGCTATGTTTACTGGTTTATTATCTTACCATTTCAATATGCGTAAAGAAAAGTTATTGATTTTTTTAGATTTTATTTCGTAAGATGTTCCAAGTCCCATTTTACACATTATTTTAACTGCCAAAAGAGATGGTTACCAAAACGATTTGTCCTTATTGTTCCAGTTGCATAAATTCCTTTCTGATAAGTCGTTAAAATAATTGAAAAGAAGAAAAAAATTATCGAAATGAGAATTTTTTTTTTACTCTTTTTGTTAATTGCAATACAGTTGCATTACCAATTCCAAATTGTTTTTGTAAATCAGAATTTATTTCATTAGATACACTTTGATACAATAAAAATCATAAACTTTACACACTTTGTCCTACAAGTACATATATTTTTATGCCCCAAGGACATGGCTTTCCTTTCATATATTTCTTTACCGAAATGGTACCCTTAAACGGCACCATTTGTTCATCGACACTTAAATTTCGTTCCATAACTAATTTATTACACATCATTTTTATTAAATCAAACAAAGATCGAACTTTTTTACATTTATATTTATTATTATTTAAAATAGTGTTATTGTTAATTATGTGTAAATTGGATCTGAGTTTAAAAAAATGATCCCGAGTCGATAGTATTTGCTACGACATTAATTGTAAATATCTCCTCCCATTATATTCGTACCCGTGAAAATTTAAATGACTCCATTATAATACAAATCGCAATTAGTGATTTTATTTCTATACCGTTTATTGTCTGGAATTATATTTTCTTTTGAACTGTATATAACGTGGTGTTAAAAGCTATAGCATCGAAAATTCTTCATGAAAGTAATGATAAAAATAATCAATTAGTGAGGGGATAGACTTCATTTTCTAAACCATCTAATTGTAAGTTTAAACTTTAGAAAAGTTCATTGAGTCATTTTTTACTTTTTTTATCAGTACCGGGATAGTTATTTTCATTCAAAATAATATTACCATCATTAGAGATATTTAGCACGTCATAGACAATATCCTCGTTTTCAAATTCACATAATCAATCCGGAATTTCAGTATCGAAAAAAAATTGTCCTCATTATCTATACTTCCAATATCAGAATTATAACCGTCGGATAATAATTATAAAATATCACATTCTAGTAATTTACGAGATATTTCTTTTTAATATTTCTTCATAAATTTTTTTTTGGTTTTCGGTCATTGAGACCATACCGCCAAACAAATTTCTCTCCATCTATTTCTATTTTCTGCCATTATTCTCCATGGTATCTCTGGTTCAATGTTTTCCAAGTCCCTTTTTACACAGTCTTCCCAACATAAGCATGGTCTTCCTAAGGGTCTTTTACCGACCGAGTTCTCTTCGATTATTGTCCTGACTATGAATTCTACCCTCCGCCATGCATGTCCTGCCCAGGTTAATATCCTTTTCTTGATTTCATTCGCTATGTTCGGTCTCTGGAACAGCTCCTCGAGTTCTTTATTATGACGTTTACGCCATACACCTGTGTTTGTGTCGAAGCATGGGCCGTAGATTTTCCGTAGGATTCTCCTTTCAAAAACTTTTATTCTGGTTTCTTCTGTTTTTCCAAGTGGCCATGTTTCAGCGGCATACAGTACTATGGGTCGTATCAGGGTCATGTACATTTGTATTTTCAGGTTTGTCGATAATGTTCTTGAGTTTAGTACTTTTCCAAGACCAAAAAAGCTTTTCTTGCCTTTTTGTATTCTAGCACTGACTTCCATCTTCAGATCGTTATCTTGTGTTATCAAGTATTCCAAGTATTTGAAATTTGTGACTCTTTTAAATACATGCCCTTCTACAGTCATAGATTGTCCTTGTTGATATTCTCTGTCTTGGCGACTTAATATCATGTACTCTGTTTTTTTGTCGTTTATCTCCAGTCTGACCTTACTAGCCATCATGATGAGTTTCCTGCATACTTGTTTAACCGTTTCTTCAGTATCTCCTAATATCGCTATATCATCCGCATAAGCCAAGATATTTATGTTCGAGTTTCCCAATACTATTCCGTTGTTACAATTTGTTGCTCTGATTATCTTTTCTAATATTAGATTGAACAATATTGGTGATAGCGCATCTCCTTGTCTTAGGCCTATCCTAACCGTTGGTGGCTCTGACAATTCCGATGCTACCTTTATTTTTATTTCTGTGTTTTGCAGAGTGGCCTCAATTAATTCATATAGTTTGTTTGGAAACTTAAACTCTTTTAAAATGTTTATTAAGCAATATCGGTGAACAGAATCGTATGCTTTTTTGAAATCTACAAACAGTATACATATGCTTTTATTGAATTCTCGTGATTTTTCTATTATCTGTCTTAAGCTGAAGATTTGATTTGTTGGGTCTAAAACCACCTTGATACTCTCCCAGCACCTTTTCCGCGATGGGTTTAATCCTATCTAAAATGCAATAGGACAGAATCTAATAGACCACATTCAATAAGGCTATTCCTCTGTAATTATTACATATTTGCGGGTCACCTTTTTTATGGATTGGACATACGACTGCAACACTCCAACCTTCCGGTAGTACTTCCTGCTCCCAAATGTGGGTTAGTAACCTATGTATATGTGTTAATGAATCATCGTCCAGCATTTTCATAATCTCACCTTGCACACCGTCCTCATCAGGTGATTTATAATTCTTCAATCGCCTTATTTGTAATTCAACTTCTTGTTTTGACGGTATTGTACATTCGTTAAGGTTGGGTTCTGTCCTTGTCCAAGTAAAGGTTTCTATGAGGTCGTTGCAGTTAAGAAGATGTTCGAAATACGTTTTCCATCTCTCTACAATATCAGATCGAGCAGTAATTAGTGTTCCATCTTCCTTTACTAGGAACTTTTCAAATTTTTTGTAACCTCCCTTTAGTGTATTAATTTTTTTGTATAATTGGAGTTATGTTCATTGTGATATTTTTCTGCTACTTCCAAAATGTTTTTCGTATAGGCTCTCTTTTCATGCTTAAAGATTTGACTTGCTTCTTTTCTGCTTTCATTATACTTTGTTTTGTTTTCTTCATGGGAAGGGTCATTAAGGTACAAGTTTCTAAATTTTTTTCTTTGATTTAGGGCTTTCTCATACCTCTCGTTGAACCAAGGTTTTTTAGTGTTTTTTGGTTTTCCCAGGACTTCAGCTGATGTTTCTTTTATCGTCTCATGTATCCTCCTCTACATATTATTTATCGAGCCTATATTATCTATATTTAATTCCCTGCTGCGTTTGTGTATCTCACTTTTAAAATGTTTACGGAAAACTTCATCTGTGAACTTGGTTATATCATATCTGTCCATCACCGTAGGTCTTGTTTCTACCCTTCTCTTCAGTCTTGCTTTAATTTTTACTTTAACTAAATAGTGGTCAGAGTCACAGTCCGCTCCTCGCATCGTTTTGACATTCGTAATACTGTTTTTGAACCTGTCATTGACTAGTACATGGTCAATTTGATTTGTGTGATTCCCATCTGGTGACTTCCATGTTCCCTTATTAATTTTTTTATGGGGAAACATTGTCCTCTTGATCACTAAACCTTTGCTCGTTGCAAAGTCGATTAGGTTGAGTCCATTATTGTTAGTTACTTCGTGCAAGCTATGGTGGCCAATAGTTAGTTTAAATATTAATTCTTTTCCTACTTTTGCATTAAGGTCTCCTAATATAGCTACTATTCTATCATTAGTTATTCCATCTACTACGTTCGTTAATTCATCATAAAAGTCGTCTTTTTCCTCTTGAGTCTTTTCCTCAGTAGGGACATGAATACTAATAATTGTGAGATTAAACCAGTATGCTTTAATTGTTAATAGTGATATTCTTGGGTTAAATGTCTTAAATTCCATTACGTTTGGTACTATTGACTTATGAACTATGAAACCCGTACCAAATTGTCGTCGATCATCGCAATTCCCATAGAAAATGGTATGATTATTAATGTCCAAGAATCCCGTTCCTTGCCCTCTAATTTCTTGGATAGCTACGATTTTAAGTTTATATCTCTCTATTTCTTGCGTCACTGTATGTGCTGCTCCAGTGCTGTATAATGTGCGAACGTTCCATGTACCCAAAGATATTTCCGATTTCCAGTTTTTATTTTTGTTTTCCTTATCACCACTATTCCGAGGCATTTTGTTTGGTTCCTGAATATAAGTTTTTTTTACGAGGCTGGGTTGTTAACCCAGCGCCCAACCCCCAACCTGGAGGACCAGACCACTCCAATCACTTAAGTCCAGAGTGGGGCTATTGCAGTGCCCAATGTGGGGTACTGGGCGATGGGGACGCCACTTTCCTAACGCCACTAATTTCTTCATAAAATAAAATATAGAAACAAATAATAATAAATATACGTACAGTACGGCAGAGTACAGAATACGAACATACAACTACGGCGTTCCGCTTTACAAATTAAAATTATAACCAAATTTACAGAATTGACCATTTAATGAAATATACATTTTGTATAATAAAACCGGCCACAAAATAATCATAATATTGTCAATACAAATATTCTATTCAAAATTTTACAACAATAGTAAAAATAAATACTCACTAATAAAATTAGAGAATAAGAATGTATAAAATATAAGTACAGCATTAATTGAATGTTAAATAGATGGGAACTTTATTTAATTTTTATTTTGATAGGACATAATTTATTTATATCACCACCTCTACCACAACCACGGTACCGCTTTTCCGCATCCTGACTTCATGTCTTCTAATAACTTGATTAATAGATACAATAAGGTCATTTTGAATTCAATTGCTTGTATAAAGAGTATTTTGATATACTGATATAAAATACTTTTCAAAGACTAAGTCGTACTGCAGTGGCGTGTCCAGAACTTTTTTTATGGATAGGCCACAATAGTTAGGTTCAGAATGGTTTTACCCCCTCCTCATTTTATAATTTGATCTACTTATGTTTTAGTATTTTTATTCTAAATTACTAATTTTAATATTTTTAAAACAAATAGTAGGTTACCTTTTATTAAAACATAAACTTTAAGACATAATTTACTTTGGTTTTTAGATACTTGAATTAACCATAAACTTATAATAATTATAATAGAAAAATTAATCGAAACAAAAACAATATTTAGAATATCCTGTATAATATAAAAAAACCACAATTTATCTTTAAATATTCAAATCTTTTGAAAAACACAAATAAAAATTTATAAGTTATAAGTATTAATAAGTAATAATAATAAATAATAATAATATTTTAATAATACATATTAAAACATAAGTTTTACAAATTAAAAATCGAATCAATATTTTTAATGTACAGTATAATTATAAAGAAAATGATAATCTAGGGTTTTTGCTTGTTGCAAATTCATCTATGACTGATGTTGGATCTTGTATTAACTGTCCACTCAGTTCCCTCTCGATTGATAAAATTGCAGTATTATGAAGTCTTTCACTTGTCATTGTTGATCTTAAATATGTCTTGATTCTGCGCATTGCTGAGAAGCTCCTCTCAGCAGTCGCACTAGTGACAGGTATAACTAAAACTCGAGTAACTATTTCATTCATTTCTTGAAAAGCAGGTTTCATAATTGTTAATACTTTGTAAAGCTCTACAATATTAATTGTAGTATTTTCAAACATATTTTTCACTAAAATTGATTGAGAAACAATAGTTTCCATATTACATATGTTGTCTTGTCCATAAATATTTACCAAGTATTTCAATTTTTCAATATCCATAAAATTACTGGAATTTGGATCACATGCATCAACAGCAGTTAATATATCTATGTTTTCATCAAATCTAGAATTTATTTCTCTAATAATTGTGTCTATAATTTCAAAATATTGATGTCGAATTTCATCTTTTTCATTTGCAATCTTGAATTTGAGAGACTTATTTTTACCAACTGTAGAATAAACATAACTATTGTTCAATTTTGATGGTAAATTAATTTTTCTTCTTGGCACAGAAAGTGAAGTTGTAGAAGTTTGGTTACATGGTATTGTTATATTTAACTCTTGAGCAGCAATCACAGATTCATCAAATAATTTATTACATTTGTCTTCATTTCTCATATTTTGTAATAACATTGTTGTTGACTTTACTAATTTCAAACACTTGATAGTATCTAGAGAAGATTTTTGCAAATAAACTGATAAGTTGTTAATAAGACCTAAAATATCATCCAAGTAAAATAGAGTTAAAATTACATGATATGAAGAAAATTGATGTAGAAGACCACGGCTTCCTTTTTTTTTTTTGAATTTTTAGAACATTTTGTTAATGCAGCAATTACACATTTAAATTTACTTTTGAAAAAGTGAATACCTTTATACATGGAAACCCATCTAGTTTCACAATGTTGAGGGGCTTCAATAATTTTGCCACAGTCTTTTTGAGCTTGTATAAAAGCATTATGTCTTATCGTAGAAAAGCTTTGAAAAGCATAAATTGCTTCTAACAATCCTATTATTTCATCCAGTGCTTCAACTTTTTTTGCTGTGTCCACTAAAACTAAATTGAGCCTATGAGCGTAACAGTGCACATATGGACATGCATTTCTTGATAATTCACGAATTTTGGCTTGTACTCCATTATTACAACCTGACATCGCAGATGCACCATCATAAGACTGTGCAATATATTTTGTTATATCTAAGTTTATACTAACTAAAAACTTATGAATAGTGTTACACAAACTTTAAGCATCAAGGTCCTTTAATAAAATAAAACCCAGGAAACGTTCTTTTATTATACAATCTGAAACGTACCTTATACACAAACTCATTTGTTCTTCTTTACTAATATCACGTGCTTCATCTACAATTATACTGAATACATCACTACTTTTTTTAATTTTATTTACAATACTACGACCAACAACAATAGCAGCTGCTCCATCGTTTTGAATTAAATTTGATGTGTACTTGGTATTTTTTGGAAGTGACATCAGATTTGATTCAAAGTTCTTGTTTTCAAAACTTGACAGTTTAACCAACTCTAAAAAATTCCCCGTGACATTAAAATCATAAATATTATTTATTATTTACCCACCAAATAACTTGAATTAAATAACGTATTAACGTATTAATATTTGATAAGTAAATGATCATACACAATTTAAATGTATTAAATATTTTAGAAAAAATTATATTTAAGCAGTTACCTTATAGACACATAAGTTAAAGTATAATTTATCAAATAGAAAATAAACATTTTATTAAAAAATATTAGATTGGTTTTCTAGAAAAAAAAAGAATGAAATAGTAAATGAATTACCTTGATTTCTATAATGCTCTATTTCTGTAGTAACACTAACAGAACTATTAGATGTAGAATGATTGTCATCTGAAATTTGTAGCTTTTCATTTCGATGACCACGAAGACTAATATCTTGACGAGCACAATAAAGTGCCATTCTAATCAACGATTTTAATACATCACGATTTTTTAATATTTGTTGCTGAGTAAAATTATTTACTTGACATGATACAACACCAGATGTTTTTGAAGTTTTATAAGCTTTATATTTTTCTAAGCTTAATTTATGAATGGCAGAATTTTGATGTTTAATTGTACAATCAGTAATTCGTTTCCAGTCACAATAGCCTTGTTTAATAAAAACTTGTTGTCCTGAGGTGTTACTTACATTTATAGCGAAATGCCGACAGTAATAACAATAAATTCTGTCTTTTTGTTTAGAGTACTCAATCCATGATGTTTTGAATACCATGACGAATTAAATGATCGATATTTTTTGTATATCATCCGACGAGGAAACATGTAAATACTAGGCTGAACTGCCTGTTCATCAATATTATTTCTAATGTCAAACACTTCTTCATCAAAACTAGATTCTGATTGTTTTGCATCAGTTGAAGTTAAATTCGTAACATTTGTTGTGATCGACTTGTCCGTGCTCACTGTTGATTTATTTACTGAAAATCGTTTCATAATAATGCAAAATGGATATTATTAAAAACACAAATTTAAATTTAAATATATCCTTGAACTTTGAAGAGTAAAAACGAAACAAAACTGAAACGGTGACTAACACGACGCAAACGCAACTGATAATATTTAAAATTAATAGCAATACCCATAGAAAGAAATGATTATTATTAATGCCTGTAATAAGTATAATACATATGCAAATAATTATATACACTAAAATCGTGGCGACGGAGCGCACGGATTATCTTATTAATAGTATTTCCCAACGTCGTAAGACTAAAAATAACATTAATCCCACCACATATGAATACGTAATACGTATAAATATGCGTCACTCATATTGCCATACATTTTTATTGAAATACAAAATAATAGTCAAAACAATTTTTTTCTAACTATTTATAAATCATATTTTTATTTTTCATTGAGCATTGTAGATTGGATTTAAACTAGTCTAGTACTTATACAAAAATGTGGGTGGGCACATGCCTACCGGGCCCACCCCCTAAACATGCCACTGTCGTACTGGCGCAATAGTATTGGTCATTCTTATGCAACTAAGATTTTAAAAATAAAAATTAGCTATGAAATAGACTAATAATAAAGTATTGTATACCAGCGTACGGAAAAACATTTGTGATGGATTAAAGAACTTTGAATGTTGCAATAAATGATTATTAAACAGATGTAATTGTTCAAATGTGTTTTACTAAATGCAATGTCAAATTTTAGATTAGTGAAATAGAGCTAGAAGTTATAGTACTTTAATTATTATTAACCTAACCTTATAAGTCCTCAGAATTGTTATAATTTTAACTCGTAAATATTCCAAGTCTAAATAATTAAACTGGTCGAAATTATCCTAAGTCTATTTAATTTAGAAATTAAAATTGTGTGAAGGAGTTCGCTGTAGCCCGGGAATATCACGTCTAAATGCTGTTTCAAGCTTCCTTATATATAGGCTACTCCTATTTTGATAAGTCTCCTCGGCAGAATTTTTTTTCTAGGTTGTTTTTTTTTTTTTTATAGCACAAAGATGAGTGAACAAGACAAATAATTTAAATATTATAATATAGAAGTAAAAAAGCAATGTATATTTTAATATACCTAATGGCTAATATTATTGTCTACAGTGATTATTCCATGAGAGAATAATCACTTTTCGCGCATAACGACTGACAGCTTCACCGACGCCAAATCCCTTCGCTCTCTCTAAGTGTTTTAAACTTATAGACATCTCCTGAAACTGAACATTTCCAACTTGTGACGAACTGATAACTCTTCTTTCCAAGTTCACTTAGCCAAGTTCACTATGGCGTGGCACGCGCATAGTCGTCATCATGGATAAAATACTACTATAATTAAGCCATTCCTCTAAAACACAGCATCATAAAAAGCACTCCTGATGTCATTCTTTAGAACTAATAATCGGGAAGTAGCAGGTGACATTCTGCAATAAATATTTATATTATTTATTATACCATTGCAGATGCATATTGTATAAGAACTGTTAAACAATTATTTGCATTTCCTACAAGTAAAGAAATCTTTAAATTGCTTTTAATCATAATGTTAAATTATTATTATATTATTTTTTTTTATTATTATTATTGCATTTGCTATGTACCTGGCGATACATAACTTTTATCACTATTAATCAATCAGTAATAACCTCGAGGGTAAGGGAGAACAATGTACGATTCAACATAAATTATTCAAGTTAGGTTATTAAGAAATTCTGAGAATAGGACTAAAGAAATCATAGGAAACCACGCTAGGACGCGGCAAGCCATCAACGAGCCAATGACGCTCGAATTGTGAATATCGGATTCGATATTATAAAGGCGGCCTCGAACGACCAGCAATTCCGAGAAATTATCTAAATAATAGAATATTTAAATTAAATAATGTAATAACATGCTGGGCACATTAATTAGATATTAAAATAATAAATGAACTAACAGCATCCGGTGGGTTATCGCACTCGACGACAAAGCGTGAGCAGATGGCATTTCCTGGAACTAGCATAATCGTACACGATAAAACAAATGAGGTCAACGCTATCTCTTTAGGACGACGTAGGGACCGATAGGAGGAGTAGTCAATATATAAGGGAGACCGAATCGGCATCAATTCAGATGTGAATCTGCCAGGCTACAAAAAGCACCTTCACGCCAGTCATTTTTCTAAATTATAATAAATCAGTCATCAGAATATTAAACAGTTTTTACAATTTATTTCAACACCGCGACTTCAAAGCTCCTTTTCGTTCATTCACAACCTCGTCCTCTGATTGATCAGGAGGAAAATTCATCACTGAACCACCGTTGAGAGACTGATCACCTTTCAACAACTCCAAGGAGGAACCTTTTTCATTGGAATACTCAGAGACAACGAGGAGTCGAAAAAACGAAATGGACGCACCAGCAACTACATCAGCCGCGAGTCTTGTATTATGAGTTAATTTTTTTTTTATGAACAAAATTTTGTAATAGCCTGTCACGTCTCCTTTGGACGAAAGTCCATCGTAAAAAGAATTTTTTTTTTGTGAAGGTGTATATATATATATATATATATATATATATATATATTATTCAGAGGAATAAATATTAAAAAAAAAATAATAATAAAAAAAAATATATAATTTATAGTTGTTCTATAAAGTGAAAAAAAAATATAGGTACCTATTATATTCAACATAGAACAACAATTTAAGTATATCTATGGAGAAATGAGAATTAATCGATTAAAGTTAGGAAAAATATATTGAGAATTTTATTGAGAAATTATTAAGAATTTTATTGGGAATATTATTGAGAATTTTATTGGGAATATTATTGAGAATTTTATTAAAAAGTATTGAGAATTTTATTAAAAGGCAGTTAAGACCTTATTTTGTATAATTAGGAATTTATTAAAAGGGCGAGTAGGTCCTTGTATTTTGAGAATTTATTGAGAATTTTATTAAAAGGCAGTTAAGACCTTATTTTGTGTAATTGGGAATTTTATTAAAAGGGCGAGTAGGTCCTTGTATTTTGAGAATTATTGAAATTTTATAAAAGGCTAGAAGTAAGTCCTTATTTTGTGAATTTAATTAGATACGTTGAAGTCCGAGAATATATATTTGAGAATTAAAAAGTGAATTATTGGGAATATTGAAATAAATAATTGGGTAAATAAATTGTGCGCACAGATATTTTATAAAGAGGTATTTAAAAAAAAAAAAAAGTTATACATGAGAAAATATTGAGATATCGAAAGGGGGAAAATTAAATAAATTTACGGCTAGCCTAGAATAAGTAATAGTAATAATTAGCATAGAATAAGTACTATTTAAAAGCAGTTAGAATAAATAGTAATAAGTAGGTCAGAATAGTAATAAATATTATATGAGTCATTCTAGTGAAGCTGACGAATAATAATAATAGTAATATATATATATAAATATTTTTTTTTATAAAAAAAAATACATAAT
>JACXSJ010004519.1:0-12732 GCA_014851325.1 Pentalonia nigronervosa
ACTATAAAATATATTTTTTATTACATTCTGCCTCCCCTGCCAGCATGGTCTGCGCACGCTTATGAGTACACTCATTAATAGTCGAAAAGCGTTGAGCAAGAGCACGCTATCAATTACATGGTTACCCTCATATAAAAGTTTATATATCAAATTAGCAAATTCATTAAAAAAAAGTTTGGCTAAAAACAAATCCGACATGTACGAATAAAAACTGACCTCACTCTCCTCTTTAGATGGAAGCTTATGGCGTGAAACCAAAAAAATACATCAATATAAATGTCGCTCAGTCCTAATTTGCCTTCTTTGACAATGATAAGGCTGAATTTTTTAAAGTCCATCTTTACGAAACGTTTCAATCGAATCATGATATATTTACATCTGAATGCATAAACGAGGTAAACACCTATCTAAACCTACCAACTCCAGTCGGCCAGCCAACCATCAGTCGGCCTGAAAAATATTTCACCCTAAATAAAATTAAACAGACCATCCAAAAATACTCACTAAAAAAGTCACCCGGCTTTGATCTGATTACGTAAGAAGTAGTTAGGTGCCTTCCAAAAAAAGCCCCATAGTACTAATAACATATATATTTAACGCTATTCTCACATTGCCATATTTTCCGATGTTATGGAAATTCTCTAAAATAGTTCTTTTTTCTAAGCCTGACAAATCACTTAATACTCCAACCTCATTCAGACCAATAAGTCTCTTGCCAATCCTTTTATTAGTTTTGGAAAGACTTGTTTTAAAACGCTTAATATCATAAATTATCACTAATAACATTACTCCAAATATTCAGTTCGGGTTTCACAACTCATATAGCACGATACATCAATAACATCGTGTTGTAGATGTTATTTCTACATCCCTTGAAAAAAAGTTTTATTGTTCTTGTGCTTTTCTAGACGTTGCACAAGCCTTCGACTAGGTTTGGCATAAATGCCTACAATTTAAAATTAAAAAATTTCTCCTCTCCTCATTATACTTATTAACTAAATCTTATTTAACTGATAAACACTTTCAAGTCCTATATAAATCATCGACATTGGAAATCGCACCAATTAAAGCGGGTGTACTACAAGGTGGTATACTTTCCCAATTTCTTTTCAACATCTATGTAGCAGACCAACCCGCCATGCAACAAATTATCTTAGCGGATTATGCCGATGACAAAGTCGTTTTATCCATCAATAAGGATCTGTTAATTGCCTCAACAAACTTACAAGTACATCTTAACCAATTGTCCGAGTTGTATAAAAATGGCGATTCAAAATTAATCCAACCAAATTTATACACACAACGTTCATATTAAAACAAGGAATATGTTCAAACATTACTTTTAACAATGTACAAATTCCCACATCCGACACAGTTAAATACTTAGGATTATTCTTATTGACTAAAGACTAACATGGACAAGCACATTCAAACCAAACGACTAACCTTAAACAAACGCATGCCTATGCTCAGACCATTGGTAATTAGAATTAAGTGCTCCACCCTAAACACTAAGTTACTAATCAAACCAATCTGGATGTATGGACTCCTACTGTGGGGTGCGGCAAAAAAATCTAGAACTAATAGAATCCAAACATTCCACAATATATCACTCCAACAATTATCCAATGCTCTATATCTCTAACTATACTCTTCACAACGATCTGCATATGAAAACAATAGATGAGGAAGCACGCATTTTTTACACACGTTTCCATAAACAACTCCAAACCACTTCTAACCCCCTAAAAAAAGATCTTTCCATCCTTACTCTTTCAGGAAATCCAATTAAATGGTGCAGTGACCTATTACAAAACTTCAAAATCTAACGTCTCATAGTGGGAAAAAAAAAACTAAATAATCAATTGCCAAGTGTTAATAATAGGTTGCTGCTTAAATACTTCTTTCATGTTATTTTTAATTACTCTCATCATATAAGTTTATTGTGCTAAATTATATAGATTGTTTAAGTCAAATAAAAATAAGAAAAAAACTATTGAATTATATTTTATTGAATACTTTTTTTTTATTCCTTTGATTCTTAATTTATTTCTATTTGTTATCATTATTAAATAACAATACTGTTTCGTCTTCGCCGTGCTTTAATGTCATTCAATTATATTATACATTATATATTTAAAATTTATGAACAATTCGATATCGGTTTTCGTTAATTTATAGCTTAATTAAATGTTTTTTTTCTCCAAGGTTATAGTTTATCGTCGACAACGATCGATACAATATGTTGTTTTTTTGTAATTGAAGATTATTTCAAATACTTCTAAAAATATTATTTGAGTAATACTCAAATACTTTACAAACTTTGTTGAAAATGTTTAGTTTGATACTATAAAATGTTTTCCAATAAATATTCAATTACAATAATAATCGCAAATATAACCTCTACATACTATTATAACTGTCAATTAAAAAAAAAAAACAAATGAAAATGATTAAAATACATTTTTAATACAAACTAACATGAAAATATTATTACAAAACAATATGATCAATTTTAAGTAAATACCTACTTAGGAAATTCAAACTATATCATGTTCTGAGTAATATTATGGGTGTTACTTCTTCTAACACTACTTGACACAGTTCTTGATATCCACTTCAGCGATTTTTACTCGTATACATAATTGTTATTATTTCCTATTAAATTATTTTAATCAGTTCATACATACATTTTGACAAAATAAATTGTATTAGGTTAATGTCATCAGCACCATTTATACCCGAAAAAAATCTAAAAACAAAAGATTTATAATATATGTGTTAAATTTAAAAAGTATATAATCAATAAATATGAGTGTACGATCAATATTAACTACATTCAATCGTTGTTTTTTGATCTGTGGATCAGGTAGTATAAACTATAATCAGTGCAAGCCGAAGACGATGACGATAATATAGTGTGTTTTTAGTTGGATAGAATATTTTAGTGCTTATTATTATTATTTTTTGGTAACGAAACATCATAGGCTTGTAAGTATTTAAAGGAAAAATTTTACTTTTAAATTATAACTAATTTTCTTAGAGTAGTATTACCGGTCGTATTTGCATTGTTTATTATAGAACAGCCACTGAGAACATTATTTATTTACAATAGATGGTAATCTATCCATCATGATTTCACTTCCGGTACACAATGAACCGAACATTTAGTGATTAAAGGTGTTTAGTTTGAATGGGAAGTTTGGACATTATTAGATTAAACCGTGAAATGTTGTTATTTTGAATTATATGATATTTCAACTACTACTATGAACGAATAATTTTAACACGGCGTTACGGATAAGCAATTTAGCTATACATTTGTCGAGTTAGTTTTAATCAATAGAAAGGGAGTGAGGGAGATTTGTCAAATGTTTTTCGAAAAAACTCAAAGTCGCCTAATATCGGAAAAATGTAATGTTCCTACGCTATAGATTGTAATTTACTAATATCCAAACACGATTGATAAAAATAGTATTAAACATACAAAATGAATAAACGACTAAAGAACTTCTATGATTTTTTTAAAAAAATGGAATGTGGTTATTTCTATTATGAATAAACAAGTTTTAAAAAGGGTAAAATTAGATATCATGCAATCTGCTGTTCAATAGGCGTTGAATGCACTTTGCTATTGAGAAAATCATTGTGTTGTACCTATGTGTTAACCTCGTTATACCTTTGTATTTTAAAATCATGTTATTGTTATAGTAACAACAGTGATTTTTTGTAGAACGGTTGATTTATATTTGAATAAAAAAATGTCTATGTACAAATAACTGAGAACATCTAAAATGACTAAACAAAGATTTTTAAAAAAAAAAATAAACATATAACATAAACGATTTCGTTTACGTTAAACATTGTTTTAACTCACCACCAATCAACATGTAATATCATAAATACATGACGAGACATACAATTGCTCTAGTTGTATATTTCTTATTTCTTATGGCGAAGATCAAAAAACTATATTAAAAACAATTAATATTGATCAAGTTCTCAATTTAATTATACAGAGGTACGTTCATTTGTATATACAAATTTAGTAAAAATGCATGAAGTGTTATAAGTAAAGACCGAATTTATATGCATTTTAAATTGTAAAATATGCATGCAAACATGCACTAAAAAAAGTCAAAATATGCAAGAAAAGAATGCAAAATATGCAAAATAATTTTTGATTATCACAGCTATTTATTTATTGTAAAATTATAAAATCAAAATATAAATTATGAAAAAAAAAACTACAATATTATATTATTTAATGATGATAAAACTGAATTAAAATGAAAAAATATACAATTTATTCGATATTGGAAAAACAATAAGTAACAATAATATATTCCATAATGACCTCCATTAAATTATGACGGCGGTTTGTGATATGTTTGTATGCAGAAAAACTTCTTTCCACATCAACGCTCGTTATGGGCGCATATTTAAAACTCGGCAACATTTCCGGGGAAAAATGTTTGATGGATGAACTCTATAAGTCAACAGGCTCACCTAGGTGTATTTTAGCAATTTCTTTTAAAATTAGTAAGCCTTTATTTTTATTAATAATTTCGGAACATTTTTTTTTATTAATACACTATTATCATTTTCAGCAAGATTAATAATAGAATTCGTAACTTGTTCAAAAATGTTTAAAGTATCTATAAGTAACAAACATGAAGTTTCAAGCTTTTTAATGCTTTCAACAATAATCGAAAAATTTGTTTTAATATAAGTTAAATCATTAATTATATTCGATCTAGTTAGAATTTGTTCACAGCTTTGAATGCTTTTGACACCATCTTCTTGTAGGTTTTGAATAACATTTTTAAAATTTTCAAAATTATCTGCATAAAATATTGCTGATTTTAACCAAGCACCCCATCGTGTTATTATAGGTTGAGGTGGTAATGGTTCATTAGGTAACATTTCATGATATAATTGAATTCTATAAGGAGTTTTCAAAAATATCTTTTTTCCGTTGTTAATTAAATCGTTTATTTCATGAAAAATATCCATAACTTTTTCTGCGATCCGATGAATCCCATGAGCAGCACAAGTCACATGAATGAGATTGGAATAAAATGGTTTTAAATTGTTAGCAGCCTTAATCATATATGGAGCTGCATCGGATAACATTAATAAAACTTTTTCGTCATTACCTCTCTCTGGCAATAATATTCTAAGACAATCATTTACAAATTTTGCTATGGTATTATTATTTGTTTTTTCAAGAAATTTAGATGCTAAAAGATACGATTTTGATGGTGAATCAACATTTAATTTTCTAACAATAAAGTTTGCAATATATTTGCCTCTTGGGTCAGTAGTTTCATCGATACAAAAATATATGAATGAACTTTCTATATTTTCTCGTATTTTTTTTAAAACGTCTGTGTAACATTTGATTACATAATTCTTCCTTAGGGTACTTTCATCAGGTATATGTAGATGAGTATATTTTTCCAAAAAAGATCTGAAATTGGTATTTTGTAATTTATGCAGTCGTATGTTAGAAACAATCAAAGCTGAACAAAGGTCTTGGAAAAATACTGATTGATTTTCCCCTAATGTTGACTGTTGATTAACAAATGTTTGTTTAGAAGTGGAAGTTTTCGAATATTTTTTGTGTGAAAATGACTTAACGTGCTGATTAATTTGAATTTTTTTTTGTACTACAACTACTTTATTACAATATTGACAAAAAACTGAATTATTATTTAAGGTTTTGAAAAGCTCACTTGATTTGTTATACGGTTCAATCCATTTTCTAAGTAATTTTGAACTTGGACACTTTGGCAATGTAAAATAACAAACACAAACAATGTATAAAATGATTTAAAATGTACACGTTTTTATACTACGTTGGTTGTTGACTATTGCCGAAAGTACGCTTCAAAATACAGTCGTCAGTTTATCAGTTCCTATTAGTATTGTAGTATTGACGATAAGTCGATAATGTTAGACAAAATCGATAAGATAAAAATATAGGAAAACCAGTACGTAATGAATACCTACCTACCAACTAATACGGAAACGTAATATTATATTTTTTAAAATATTTTCAATTTTTTATTGTGGATAAATTTATATATAATAAATAATAATCGTACATACAATTTTTAATATACAATAATTTAATTTAATTTATATCTAGTGTATACGTATTATGCAAAAATATGCGTTTTATGTAAAATATGTACTTGTATCCAAAATATGCAAAAATATATAAAATAAAAATTTGTAATATTATTTCTTTAAGTATGATTGATGAAAACCCATTTACTGCATTTAATTGCTTATAAAAATATAAACATGTATTATATGCAAAATCCGGTTTTTAGTTATAAGGGTCTTGGGAATTTTTTATATGTGAACGTTACGTTTTTGGTTTTAACCAAATTAAAAATCGTTTACCCAGTAGTTGTTTGGGTTGTAAAATAATTTGAATATATAACAAATGTTTATACATCTCCAGATATATAAAATCATGGTCGTCATTTACTTTCTCTAATTGTAGTTAATACTATCTAAACCACAGATCATAAAACACCAGTTAAATGTATTTACTATTGACC
Source organism: Pentalonia nigronervosa (assembly GCA_014851325.1). Taxonomy (NCBI): domain Eukaryota; kingdom Metazoa; phylum Arthropoda; class Insecta; order Hemiptera; family Aphididae; genus Pentalonia; species Pentalonia nigronervosa. The sequence continues at coordinate 6,576 of JACXSJ010004519.1, forward strand.
CTATATTCTTTATATGTATTCACAAAATAAGGAAGCATGTAATTAATTTTAGAAATATTAGTGTTTCGGATAAGATTTGAGATTAAATGGTTTTAACGATAAAGACAATTTCTTTGAATGTACAATTACATATTTACATGATTGGAATCAAATATATTTCACAGCAATCAATTAATTTTTATTATGTTAAACCTTCCAAGAGAATTCAAAATGCTACGGTAGGTTGTGTTGATTTATTTATCACTCGATATATTACACTGTGTGTGATGTAATTATGTTAGATAGTTCATCATAAATATATTTATTTAATATATATTGAATTTATTATATTTTTTAAACATTCCTAAGTAATGAATAAATTATGTATTATTTGGTAGCAAATAATTATTAATTAATTAACAATTTAATATAAAATTTAATATTTAATAGTTGGTATATTGTTTTAACATTTGAATTAATTATTATTATTTAATTATACATTCAAAAAAACATGTCTCATTTAAAATATTAAATATTTATAAAAAGTAATATTAAATTAAATTATAGACAAAAAAGAAATTCGTTATTTCCAAATATTAAAATTATGGTCAATACCAAGTAAAATTTCTTTTATTGGATGATTATCAACATTTGAACATACTTCTTAGAGTCTTTTGGATAAATCATTATACTTACTTCTTATTAGGGAAAAATCCAGAAATAATTGTTCTGACATCATTGAAGTCGAACTCTCTTCTTTTTTTTAAACAATCCATAAATTTCAATATTATTGATCTCAAAGAACTTAAGATTGCTGAAAATCCATTATGTCAGCCCTCAATTTTTTATTTGTTCTACTTAGATTTTCTTTAATACAATTAAAACATTTTTAAATTTCAATTGGAAACAATAGTGGTCAATGATTTTCTTTCCTATCTAAAATACCAATCCACGTACCTTCAAAATAGGTTATTAGGGGTGATAAAAATTCTAATTTTCGACATATATATGCTATCTACTAATAACGTAAATAATTATCTTATATAAAGTATAAAAGCAAGGGTTGGGAATTTTCGTAAGCCTAATGCAAAAGTTGACGCTATCTCTATATGGTTTTGCAAGACTATGGTGTTCTATTATTCTCCAAACTCATTGACCGTATGAAAATTTATATCCATGAATATTTGTATTTAGAAATGAATTTTTAATAGAATTAATTTCTGCTTTTTCGGAATTTACCACAAATGATTTTTGTATAAACCAAATTTCAGAGATTTTAATAGTTGAAACAATTTTACACATATTTTTTCCTTTTTGTCTGGTATTAAAGGTATATTAAAGATATTATGTCACTATGGAATTCCACGTGGATGGTATAAAATTAATAAAATAAGTTTGGGCATCTTGAAAATGTTCCATCCGAAAACCAATGTTCATAGAGTGATTGATTTTTAGTGTTCAGAAGTAAAACTAATATTACTGCCTGTTTTCGTGCAAAAGATTATGATTTATATTAATAATATCGTGTGATATTTATTATTTATATTATGTTCTGTATTGTGCGGTGACAAAGAATAATAAATTAATTTATAATGTATTATTAAGAACACCTAAAATAAATAGAATAATAATATAATGAAATGCATCTTAGGTATGTGTATAAAAAAACTCGTCAAGTAAATCGTAAAATCTATATATTATTATTTAAATTATATTAAAATTCTAAATTTAGGCGGTTATAAAAAAGTATTGTGAATTTATGATTGACTTAATTTAAATTTAATTATATTACAAAAGAACTATAAATAAAGAAACAGTGATTGATAAAATAAACCGTTTAACTATCTCTCATTATTTTTTATTCAATTGGAACAGAATTTGTACTACTAAATAAGCAATCGCTTTGTTTGCTAAAATAAGTAGTTGGCTGAGATTAATTTCACATATTCCATACAACTTAAAATGAAAATATTCGTGAAGTCTTCGAAGCATAAAAAACTTGATCTAAATAATAATACAAATAATTTGTTTAAAACATGGATGTATAATAAGAAACATAATATTCTATTATTACAATAATAATAAATACAATTTTACCTGACGTTTTATTCTAGGGTTTCTTTCTATTAAGAATCGTTGTTGTAAGACAAGACTCATCCGATTTATCTAAATACCAAATAAAATAAAAAATAAATTTTAACCATTATAGTTTTTTAGGGGATTTTTATTTTTGAGTAAACATCTTAATTCATATCGGGTGTCACGATAAAAATCATATTATGCAATTCGTATTGCAATTAAATAATAACTGGAAACTGGTATATCATAAATCGTAAGTAAGATTGGAATCTACACTATGGTATGAGATAGGTGGTGCTATATGCTACGGCAACATTGTAGTATACTGCATATTAGACTATAGTTCAGTCAATCACAGAGCAAAATTGGTGTTAACAGAATAAACGGTTCACGATGCAGTCTACAATCAGTTATAAATTACAAAATATAAAGTTGATATACTCAATAACGTTTTAAGTTATTGGAACTAAAGAAACCAAATGCAGGATCATATCGTTTATTCTAATAGTTTAGGATACTTTATGTTAGCAAAATATGTTTACTGCACTATACAAGAAATTACGATTGTAAGTTACACAATGATAAATTTGATGGTACTAAACATTTAATATTTCAAATACTAGCAACACTGTATGTAACGCAATTTTGTGATGGTGGCTAACGCTGGCGCGGATTAACTATAGCTTCCAATTTAAAGATTAACACATATGGATGTTTACGCATCAGAAATCATGAAAAAATTAGGTAAAAAGAAAGTTAATCTTTTAAACCTGAAAGTATTTTTACGTAAAATTAATATAGATATTTTAAAAACCTCTTTTTCCGTGGCGTGACCAATTCCATATAATAATAAAATATTGATTGTTTTTATAATCAATATTAAGATTTCGAAAATGAAATAATGTTCAATATTATATATTTTGGGAAATATAACATAATAGAATATTGTATAAATGATTAGTCCAACGTTTGTTCCAATATAAACCACTATGGCTGGCAAACCATATATTGATCTATTAATATCATTTAAGCATTCTACGACTTCCAAATGCAGGTCCCTGAAGGTGCTAATGGTTGATAATCTTTTCGGGATTTGTTCATTTATTATGTACACCATCCACTTTATGTGTAATATAAGTAGTATGTATTCGTAAAATGCAACGCATAAACAAATATTTGAAACTAATGATGTGACCTAAAAAAAATAATTAAATATTTTGAGTGAAATTTCTTAAGAACGTGTTTAACATAGATTAATATAAATTGAATAATATTTTAAAATTATTTAAAACCTTGAGATGTTGATAAATTGTATATTAAACATGCAAATAATGAACAAAAACTTGAAGATCTTGAGATATAAAATACAAACATTTTACTCTTTGTCAACTATAAATTATGTTTTGAAATATTTTCAGATGATTAAGGATTACCGCATTTATAAATGAGTTTATAGAACCGAAATTCATTACAACCCAGTAGATCAGATTCACATTAAATGCTATGAAATGGACCATAACACCAAAAATGAAAAGACATTTCGTTTTTTTCTTCATCGGACTGATTACATCCATACGTATCAACTTGTGGTGAACTGTTTCAAGTTTAGTCAATACTGCTGATAGTTGTTTATCGTAAAATAGGCGCCATACATTGGGTATGATATGGCCAATGACCATTGTTTCAAAACAAATTATCATTACCAATGATGTGGCTTGAAACATGCCTGGATCAATAGCATTTGCCTGTAAAAAAAAATAGTTAAGGTAGTATATTTATTACTTAGTACATAGTTTATAATATTATAATAAAATATATTACATATTTAAACTACAAACATGTGACTGAAATTTACAAATATTTGTAATTTTTTATTACTGTTTGTATGTGAAGTGTTGGTAAATATATATTATAACATGGTTAAAATGTATTTTGGAAAAAATAAATTTTGAATTATAATCTAATTAAATTGAATTTTATATTGTTTATACCCAATATCTGTTTGCATCGTAAAAAAATTTGAATTTAGAAATAATTATTGTACATCTCAAGATATTTAACATAATCCTCGTTTTTGACTTGCTCTGATTGTAATTAATACTACCTAAACCGCAGATCATAAAACACCAGTTAAATGTATTTAATATTGGCCGTACACTCATTATAATTATTCAAAAATTAGTAGGCATAAAGCTAATTTTGGAAATATTATAGAGTTTTGGATTTGTTTTGTGATTGAATGAACAACAACATATACGAATGGAATTGAATATATTTTACAACAATCCATCAAAAAATTGTTTAAGAGGATACACACTATTGTGATAGGATGTGTTTATTTATTAAACACTCGTTATATTGTAATGTGTGTGTGTGATATAATATAAAATATGTTAGATATATCACTATAAATATATATTTGATATAAAGTGAACATATTATATTATACAAATATTGCTAAGTAATGAGTAATTGAGTGTTTTTTACTAAGCTGGCCAAGTTTATGATATTTTTTAATTTAGTGAAATTTAGTTAAATATTTGTTTTTCAATTAAATTAAAAGTTAAATGAATAAGAAAAAAAAATGTATTAAAAAGGTATTAAAATAAGCGATAATCACTTGAGTAGTAATATACCTATGCATATTGAAACATATAATATTATTAAATATTATTTATGCAAAACTATTATTATTAAATCATTATTTAAAATAGATTAATTTATAATAAGTAATAAGTAATGACTATTAAATAATGAGTACCTAATAAATAATAAGTATTATGTAGGTATATAAATCATGACTTCACAGGCTTGTATTTATTGATGACTCTATATATATATGGGCGATTAATGTTACATAATTACCCCTATATAATCATTATAAAAATTAAAAACTAATGATATATTAGTTTTTTTTATAAAAATAAACACAAATTCTTCGTAAATAAATATTTTTTTTCTAACAATATTTTCTATATTCTATGAACTTATAAATTATATAATTATTATTTTTCTGAAAAATTACTGAAAATTCAAGAAAAAACTTAATTGGAAATATTCAAAATAAATAAAAGTTGATTTTAAGTTAACGTGGATACAAATGAGTTAAGTTAATATTATGTTAATAAAATTAGCGTACTAGTATGTTATGTTATTAAGTTAAAATTAACTTAACATTTAACTTAACTTGTATCTTATAAAATCGTTAATGCTCAGTCTTGACTTTTTATATGTATATTATTATTAACCATACACAATGTAATTTTCAGTATATTTAGACTCATTTAAAGCTACCAATAATAAACAATTCCAATGTAGATTGATCACTGATAATAATTGATTATAAATTTATAAATTTTTGATTTAAAGATTTACCGCGTACAATATTAATATCAAAATGTGATTCAAATTCTTTCGTGTTGAAACAATAGTAATGTATAAATGTATAAACAATAGTAACCGAATAATAACAACTTTATTAAAAGTCTATCATAAACAAAATTTGTTTTACTTTTAAAAAATCAAATAGAAACAAATACGTAATTTCTAAAAAAAAAAAAATTACTGGAAAGTCTATCTAATATTTTATGAGCATTTGAATTTAGACAATGAATATTCATCCGTAAACTATTGATTTCTCTGGGAACGATTTTCTTCTTTTGTTGTAAATCAAAAAGAAATTGTAGTATGCTGCTTACTAGTCGCGAGATTCAGCCAATCACAGCGCATAATTTGTTTTTTCGGAATTCAGGGTTCAAGGTGTAATATGAAGTCATCTTCAATTACATATATGTACAATAAATTAGTCAGCATAATGTTTGCAAAATATTGACAACACTGTAAGTAACACATTTCTGTGACTGTAGCTTACGTTAGCACGAAATAACTATAGGCTCAAAGTGTAAAGGTACGGTTTCCCTGCAGCGTCTAGACGCAGCGTCCAGACGCAGCCAGACGCAGCGTCTAGACGCGGCGTCTGGACGCTGCGTTTACCCTGTTTTCCCTGTAGCGTCAGACGCCGTAGATTTTATTATTATATCCCACTAGTTTGACTGCGACCGTTGTCTCTTTCGCACGTAGTTTTCACGTATAAGTTCTG
>JACXSJ010004520.1:0-12732 GCA_014851325.1 Pentalonia nigronervosa
GTTAAATATCAAAACATAGAAATATAACACAATAATAATATATTTAATATTGGCTGACAACAAAATGTTTGATATAATCACTATGCATAATTAATTGTTTTTTACTAAATATTATTTTGTTCATAATACATATTTGTGAATTTGTGAATTGCACTTCATTTATTTTCATATCTGTCGTCGGTATGTTTAAAATAATGTACTATTATTTATCAAAACTTTGCGGATCAATCAATGATTGTGAGCTGCAAATAAAAGAGGATTTAAAGGTAAACAAAATATTACACATCTATCATAATTCTAATGTAAAATAGCTTGTCTCGTTCTACTTGGCGTAGCTCAGGTTTGAGATGTGACAGGTGGAACGGATATGGGAGCTATTAAATCCATATTAAAATATAATTCAATATTTTAATAAAAATGTATATTTTTTTTTTTTTTTTGAAAAAGTATGTACTTTGTTTATTTTATAACTTAAGAAAGAGTTTTAAAAATTCAAGATCGTTTATAAGTCAATAAAAATTTTTTGGGGTACCAAACACATTTTGTGAATGATCAGTCATTATTTTATATAATATTTTTGAACACTCGCGTTATTTATAAGTGATATATTTGATTTTGTGAATATTAACATTCACTGGAAAATACAATGGGATATAAAATGTCCAGAGTTTTGAAGTAAGATAGGAAGTAAATAAATTATATTGTAAAGGAAGTATAATGTATAATATAGTACATAAATATGTTGTACTAACATAAGTAATAATAATACCTATTTCTATTGTTAGGACAACACGGATGAGATTTTTTTCGACGCTCGGAGTGGAAGTGGTCGCACTAGTATCGATACCAATATATCTATAGAACAACAATTTAAATCGATAGAAGGTTAGTTTTTTATATAACTGAATTATATTTTAATTAAAAATATCTTCATATAATTCAATACTTTCTAGAACTGTATAGAGAGGAAGTAAAAAAACAAAAATCTGAAGAAATACAAGTATTAAACAAATACATTTTGAACAATCGAATGGACAATAATCATATTGGTAGTAATAAATGGTTTTTATTCCATTTTCAGTCGTTTCGTTGCGGAGGATGTTGGCGTACGAGTTTGGAACAAATATACCAAAATAATATCATGCGTGAATTATTAGGGACTGTGCAAAAATTACAAAAGAAAGTGGATGAAAAACAGCAATTTGACAACGGAAAAAAAGATCACCACGAAGATCCAAGAATTTTAAACGTGTTGAACACGTTGTCAAAAAATACAGACGATATCAAAAATCAGATGTCGTCCATAGAAAGTAATATATATACCTATAATAATATAAGATACTTATTTTTTATTTAACTTCTGTTTAGGAAATACTGAAAAACTGAAGAATAAGTACGGAATACTTAAAACTCGTATTGCAAACCTTGAAAGTAAATAAGAAAATATCAAATAATGATAGATATAACATAGGTACTAATAATGTATGTGTGTGTGTATGAATGTAGAAGAATCGATGGAAAACTCTATGAAAATAATTGGAATGGACTATTCGCATCGAATGCTGTTGTGGACGAAGTCAAATTTTGACGAAAGAGCAGTTGTAAAGTTAGCCGATAACTATTTGAACCAATATCCGCCAAACGCGTATTATCAACAACACATCATTCCAACGACTTCGGCAGATTTTATGCAGACAGGATCGTCCCCTGTACACTTGATTTCGAGGTCACCGCCCCAATCTCACCCGGTAACCCCGGCAGCCACAGTTTTTGGGTCACCGCCGCCCCCACCACCCACGGTAACTCCGGCAACCACAGATTTTGGGCCACCGCCACCCCCACCACCCCCGGCAACATCAGTTTTTGTGCCACCGCCACCCCCACCTCCCCCGGCAACCAAAGCTTTAAAGTCATCATCTCCACCACCATCGTCTCAGATGACGATTGGTACAACGTTCACGGAATCAAGGAACAAAGTCCAGGCGCCAGCGACTAACTTTTCTCCGGCGGTCGCGCCAGAAACGACTGCGCAAAAAACATACAGCCGCATAGTTATAACGGAGGAGTTACTCAAGTCCGTCGTTTTGAAGCCGCCCGGTCAGAGGAAGGCCGGAAATCGGATGCTGACCAAAAACTAACCGAACTACGACAAAATAGCTCGCAGCACGATACTCGTTATTGATCGTCAATATCGAATGTTAAATGTTTCAATACAATCATTAATTTACTTGAAAATCGCTAAATAATAAATATTACAACGTTTTTTAATAATAAGTATAATACAAAAAAATGAATAAATAAACAATGAGTAATTGATTATAGAACAGATAGATAACCCATGCAATAATAATAATTGGCTTCTCATTTTTTTGATGCAATTAATATGGAGTGCTGGTGTTGATGGGATGCAAGGAGGTGGTACCTATATCATAGGTCGATGGGTGATACTGAAGGTACCAGGATTCCGGGTGTTGGTTCCTCTGTCATAGAATGCGGAGAGGTGCAGTGTCAGGCTATCGTTAGGTGGCATAGATATGTACTATCAACTATAGATTGATCACTGATGAAGTTATTATCGACCATTTAAACGAGGTCACAGATATGTATATACTATATTATAAATATAGTTGTATCTATATATGAAAAAAGGAATATTTGTTTGTATGTTCTTCATGCACTTGTACACTATTCATCAGATCTCTATGAAACTTTGGAAGTTGTTGAGTACACTCTCGCGAAGGTTTCTGGCATATTACATCCTATCCTACATACATATTATTATACGCTAAAAATTCTGGAAAAACTGAAAGTGCAATTTTTGATGGGATATATAATATGTATAATCTCTGTTTATTTGTAAGGTTGTCAATGGTTACATATTTTATAAGTAGGAATATGGCATAAACATATTTTTACAAATAAACTTATAAAAAAAAAAACAAATCTTTTCATCCTACTAATGGACAATACGTGTGGCACATATTATATGTCCAAACATGCAGCCATTCCTTTGTATAATTCACGACGACCGCCGTCCGTCTGTTAATCCTCCGCAAACGTATGATATACTTTGTCATAACAAAACACTCATATTCAAATCCTATGTAAATCGCCGGAAGTCGTATTTTACAACGCGGCTACCAAAACGGGAGTGTCGAGTACATTTTCAGTGCAGGTGGACCATTAGGAGTCAACCGCGTGTGATTGCGATTGACGGACATACGATCGCAAAAACCATTGGCACGGTGGTTTTCCACACATACGTTTCGGCGGACAGCGAAACTATGTTAGGTCATATCCGGTGTTCAGCAGAAAGGACCGTAATGCCAATTACATATGCTTTGTTCCTAATCGAGGCTCCTGCAAACGCGAGCACACTAAGGGGGTGGTGGCGTTAAGAGAAAGTAATATTTGTCGCTATAGAGACACGACACGAAAAGACGTATTATTATTTACATAACGGCTTTTATCCCGAACAATATACGCATGAATAATATTGTAACGCGTTGCCAGCCGAGCTTTTGAGAAGAAACATTCACGAAAGAAAACACGGCGAGCACAAGGTTCGACTCACAGAATCGTGTGGTTGAGAATACAAAACCGCTTCGTCTTATTGAAGGTGTATACGTATATTATAGAAATAAATTAAAACATTTCCTTTAGACCGATCAAAATAAATTGCCAATGTTACATATATACAGGCACACGTCGACGTGTACAAGATAAATATTAAATATTACGGCCTATAAATCTCCGCCAATCAGACCTGTCAACGATGGAAACATATCATTCAGAAAATTCGGACAGCGATGAGCACACACGCAACTACTCTCCATTCCTAGTATGGCGGACAGTACACAGCACAAAACCAATATATAATTAATAGTAAGGATATGCATGATCTTTGGCGGTTTGCATTAGTTGAAACTTTTATATACATAAGTTATGATATGTGGTATAAAATATTGAAATATGTTAATTTATGGTAATATATATGTTAGATTACGTGATGTACAATGATGGTGGTATATGATGACTGATGGTTGTGGTGTAAGTGGTTTTGCGGGTAGTGGTGTATCGAGTAATGGTAGTGATGGTTCAAGGTAAATATACGTCGCGTACATGCGCGATCGGGTAGTGGATGGTAGAAGTAGAACAGATAGGGGCCAAATATGTCATACAAATGACCGATCAGGCGACGGCGGTTTAGTGAATGGGTGATGGCAACTACGGTAGCGATTCAGTAATGAGTTCAGATGGGTTCAGGGATGAGGTGACTGAGCGGTGGCGGATCAAGGATGAGATGTCAGAATCCCCTTTTTATCCTACTATTCAGGTATGCCTTCAAGACTGAAAGATAAGCATTCAATAATACAGTAAAAAAAAAATAATAATTATACTCTAGTTGGTGTTAACTGGTTTATTTCAATAATTAATAACTGCAAGGAAAACACTCCTTGCTGTGCAAAAAACAAAAACTTTACGATTATACGTAATGTAAACACTAATTGGTATCCTCTGTTAGCTCAATATGATAATAGTTGCCGACGGATCACCGCACTGCGGAACAAGAAATACAAGAAGCAACAGGAGTACTGCAGGTTTGGATGAAGACGGATGATTTTGACGTTTGTCGATACTCTTTTAGTTTCCAAAGCCTGTGGCCGTAATCACGCTTTTATCTTGTGCCCATCGTGCCAGCTGTGTCTAATAAGACTATTATGACCTCAGCGTAACCATATTTTGTACGATTTCATTGATTTTCAATTGTATTCACGTCATCGACGAGCGGTGTCCAGGTAGTTGGAAGGTTTGGTTTTTGGATAGCTTTGACTCAAATGGGACACTAGCCCCCGTCCGCCGAGATTCGTCACGCAATAGTGGATTAAAACTCCGTCCATTGCTAAGTCTCTTCGGTCAGTTTGCCTTGACAAACAGTAGGCCGAGTGATTCAGCGGGCCTCCTCCTAGCTAGCAACTCGCGTGTGCAGTACTTGTGTCCAATGGGCGAGAGGTAGCATCTATCCCGTCCAGTTATAGCCAATACGCAGTATGATAATCATCTGCAAAATCTAATAAGATGTACTTATTCATAGATAATAAATAATAAATTATTTTGTATTGCTTACCTTTCTACAAACGACACATTTAAGTTTTGGAAAAGGAAAGTTTTTTTTCAAAAAATTTAACTAAGGAATAATGTTGGTAAAAAACAATTAAATATATCATGTTTAAAAATAAAAATGATAATAATTTTTTTTTTTTTTATAGAAAGTTTTTACCCTGACTGTCCAGAAGTAGATATTTAGTACATTTATGGAAGATCAATGCGAATCAGTAAAAGCCGTGATAAATCCGTTTTGTGGCTTGGAATGGGGAATTTAATTTAACTGGTAAATTTGTTACATCAAGTAGTCGCTGTAATATAGACCCTGGTAAAATTAGATTGGTTAAACATAACAGGTCGGTGTATAGTATTTTGAATAAAATTAAATATTTAGTGGTGGATTTTTTTTGATGTGTGCGCTAATGTTAAATGTGATGCCAAAATAACATCATATCCGCGGGGTGTGGTCCGTGGCTATAGCAATAGCATAACCACCATCAGTCGACGATTTTGTTGGACAGGGTTTTGAAGATTTGTAAAATCGATAACACCAAAAATCTTGTTGCATTTACGAAAAGCTTAAACAAATTCAAAGTATGCATATTATACAGATTAAATATATATGATTTTACCACGCCACTGATTTGATGATTGCAAAAATAAAAAACGTTTACATTAATAAATTTTATACTTCAGCACATTGCCACAGACCGTTCTACACGGGATAAATAGTCACGGTAAGATTTTTTACCGCTATCTCGTCCATCATTGTAGTAGAACGCTAAAGAAAATTAATCAATTAGATTAATATATTATAATCAGCAATTTTTAAAGAAACGCTGTTTTCAACTCACGCTGCTGAAATTGTACGGATGACATATGTGGTAAGTCTCTACAGTTGTCCTAAATAATTCAAACATACATAATAAATTATTGTAATATCATTGTAATATAATATTATATGGTTATTTCTATTTTCAATATTAAATCAATTTAGTACTGTTTCATATTAATTATATTTTTACTATGCTTTTATATTCAATATACAAACATACAATTTCATAAATTATAAAATAAAAACATATAACTTACTGTATTCGACTTCACATACATCAACATACAGTTTGAATATTTATTAATATAAACGTCTTGCATTTTGACTACCCTCAATCCAGTTACCTGGCAGACTTGTACACACTGTAAAAATTTAAAATATCAAATATTGATTTACACAAATTACAAATTTATATTTAAGCTGATTAATGTACATACTTTGAATTTCTTTAAGTTTTTCGGTAAATGCAACAACATTTTGGAAGTTATCGATTTCCCAGCCTCTAAGATCTTGTCTAACAAAATGGCCGATGGCTCGGTGATTAATCTACTGTTGTAATTGGGACAACCCCACGGAGGTGACGTGACAATGGCATCACCTTTAATACTATCACACAGTTCAAAAAAATCTCCAACTATAAATTCAATTTTATGTGCTACACCGTACACCGCCGCGTTATGTTTGGCCAATGTTATTTTTACCGGGTCGATATCACAAGCAATTACTAAAAACACAAAATATTACTATTATTACAAGCTAATATATAATATACAAGGGTACACTACACACAATTAAAATTCGATTACTATAATAAAGTAGAAATTATATTTTCACATATTATTTCATGAAAACGTCTATTATTATTTTATTTTATTTTAAAGCAACGAATATTATAGTATACCTTTGTCACATAACTTTGCCAGTTGAATAACATTCCCCCCAGCGCCACAAAATGGATCTACAGCGATTTTTATAGATTTGCACTGTTCCGCCATAAACGAGCTAATTACTTCTGGGCACACCGAGTAAAAACTCTCTGTAGAAGAAAGCAAACATTACAGTTATTATAATTTTTATTTTTAAACATGATATGTTTAAATGATTTTTTTTTTGCATACCTTCATCCAACCATATTCCCTTGTTAAATTTGTAAAAAAGACTGAATCTTCTCTTCCAAAATTTGAATGTGTCGTTTCTAGATGAGCAATATAAAACAATCTGTTTAAATTCTGCTTTTTAATTATTTTCTTTAAATACGTACATTCTATCAGGTTTTTCAGATGGCACCTTACATGTTTCGGCTACAACTGTGACCTTTTTACTTGTACGGCTGGCACTAGATGCCAACAACGGAGTGATCCGAACGTAATTTTCGTTCACATCTTCGTGCCGAAGCGTTGTCTCGGTAGTGGACGGCGGTGCTAATTTCCTGTTTATCGTTATTAAAAAACAAGATATGTATTCAACGAATCTATAGCAGTATACGCATTTAAATAAATATTTACCCATGTTGTTTGGAATCGACAGCATTGACGTCAGGTAGATTGTCAGAGTTGCCAAGAGTCTCCAATGGGGCAACTGCTGACGTCAAAATGTTTGAGAAAAATACTGCTAATTCCAAAACAACCATCACAGAGTAAAAAACCATCACAAAACACATTTCCAGTAACATCATAAAATCGTACTGCAATATTTATAAATGTCGAAACGATTAAATTATATTATTCGGAATGGGACGTCACGCCATAACGACCGGCGTTTAGGTTTAACCTTTTTCTCGCCAACCACAGTGTTTATTCTTGCGACTTCAGCGCGGACATCCGTTTCACTCAACTTTGTGTTGTTTGACATGATTGAAAGTACAAGTATAACTTTACTTTCCTTTGACGATGATAAGCGTATATAATATATATACTGTATCGTATACGCACTGAGAGCGTCTATTTATACTGTTTGCAGTATATGTAGATGTTTCCACTTGGGATACTAGAATTAGACTGGTCATATTTTGTAGTTTGTTGATCCTTTTTATAGCCAATTTCCGCGTGCCGCAACTTAGCAACGAATCTAAATATTTATTATAACCAGATAATTTTTATATGCGTTGAGAAAAATAAATATTATATCATACGGTTACTATGTAGCATAATTTAAGTTTTCAATAGGCGTATATACGACTTTTATAGCACATGTAACATAAAAAGAAACCGATCGCTTGGCCTACGAGATTCGTTTCAGTTACATTTTTATCGTAATACAATTTCCATCTATTATAGATAAACTGTTATACATTTTTGTCGGCAAAAATATCATAATTTTATGGTAAAATAGACGTTGGTACCCGAATAGAGCTACAGTGGCGTCATTATAGAATTGTTATTTTTTATAAACTATCGTGGAAGAGAAGTTATTAATCAAATATATCATTAAAAAATAAACGCACTACAATATATGCATTATATTTCAAATACAAACGACTAACCTACCAATTGATTATCATATTGTACAGTACAGGTACTTGTCTTTAGTGTCAATCGTCGGAATGAAAAAAAATGTCACGCTTAAAAATACACTAGGCAGCTGTATAATATTTAAATATGTTGAATTTTTTTAAACGCACGTCTACAAGAATAAATTCGTTATTTATTTGTTTTACTTTAAAAATAATAAATATATCATTGTTTTGTTTTCTGGTTTGAAAAATACAATAATATGCGTATCCACTCAATATTCCTAAACACATCATTATGTATGTAAACAAACGAATTTTTTTATTTATATTCTTATAAGATATTTTAACTTAGCATATATTTTTTTAATAACAGTTAATGATCCTGACCAATGAATGTGATTAGGAAATAATATACAAACATTAATGATACGGTTGAACAAAACTTATTCTTTTATCTGTGTCGTAGCAAGACCCACCCGGGCAAACTTGTGCGATTCAGGTAAGAGATATCGTTCTTTCGTGCATATAATCTTATAGTGAGACCCACCCGAGGCAGACTCACGTGAGATTCGAACACGAACTGTACGATAAGTTTACCGTTTTAAATTGGGCGTTATTCGTTGGAGCTGTTCCGTCCGTCGTGTAAAAAGAGTACTTTTTCTATATTTGATGCTTAAACCGTGAAATGTTTTAATTTATTTCTATAATATACGTATACACCTTCAATAAGACGAAGCGGTTTTGTATTCTCAACCACACGATTCTGTGAGTCGAACCTTGTGCTCGCCGTGTTTTCTTTCGTGAATGTTTCTTCTCAAAAGCTCGGCTGGCAACGCGTTACAATATTATTCATGCGTATATTGTTCGGGATAAAAGCCGTTATGTAAATAATAATACGTCTTTTCGTGTCGTGTCTCTATAGCGACAAATATTACTTTCTCTTAACGCCACCACCCCCTTAGTGTGCTCGCGTTTGCAGGAGCCTCGATTAGGAACAAAGCATATGTAATTGGCATTACGGTCCTTTCTGCTGAACACCGGATATGACCTAACATAGTTTCGCTGTCCGCCGAAACGTATGTGTGGAAAACCACCGTGCCAATGGTTTTTGCGATCGTATGTCCGTCAATCGCAATCACACGCGGTTGACTCCTAATGGTCCACCTGCACTGAAAATGTACTCGACACTCCCGTTTTGGTAGCCGCGTTGTAAAATACGACTTCCGGCGATTTACATAGGATTTGAATATGAGTGTTTTGTTATGACAAAGTATATCATACGTTTGCGGAGGATTAACAGACGGACGGCGGTCGTCGTGAATTATACAAAGGAATGGCTGCATGTTTGGACATATAATATGTGCCACACGTATTGTCCATTAGTAGGATGAAAAGATTTGTTTTTTTTTTTATAAGTTTATTTGTAAAAATATGTTTATGCCATATTCCTACTTATAAAATATGTAACCATTGACAACCTTACAAATAAACAGAGATTATACATATTATATATCCCATCAAAAATTGCACTTTCAGTTTTTCCAGAATTTTTAGCGTATAATAATATGTATGTAGGATAGGATGTAATATGCCAGAAACCTTCGCGAGAGTGTACTCAACAACTTCCAAAGTTTCATAGAGATCTGATGAATAGTGTACAAGTGCATGAAGAACATACAAACAAATATTCCTTTTTTCATATATAGATACAACTATATTTATAATATAGTATATACATATCTGTGACCTCGTTTAAATGGTCGATAATAACTTCATCAGTGATCAATCTATAGTTGATAGTACATATCTATGCCACCTAACGATAGCCTGACACTGCACCTCTCCGCATTCTATGACAGAGGAACCAACACCCGGAATCCTGGTACCTTCAGTATCACCCATCGACCTATGATATAGGTACCACCTCCTTGCATCCCATCAACACCAGCACTCCATATTAATTGCATCAAAAAAATGAGAAGCCAATTATTATTATTGCATGGGTTATCTATCTGTTCTATAATCAATTACTCATTGTTTATTTATTCATTTTTTTGTATTATACTTATTATTAAAAAACGTTGTAATATTTATTATTTAGCGATTTTCAAGTAAATTAATGATTGTATTGAAACATTTAACATTCGATATTGACGATCAATAACGAGTATCGTGCTGCGAGCTATTTTGTCGTAGTTCGGTTAGTTTTTGGTCAGCATCCGATTTCCGGCCTTCCTCTGACCGGGCGGCTTCAAAACGACGGACTTGAGTAACTCCTCCGTTATAACTATGCGGCTGTATGTTTTTTGCGCAGTCGTTTCTGGCGCGACCGCCGGAGAAAAGTTAGTCGCTGGCGCCTGGACTTTGTTCCTTGATTCCGTGAACGTTGTACCAATCGTCATCTGAGACGATGGTGGTGGAGATGATGACTTTAAAGCTTTGGTTGCCGGGGGAGGTGGGGGTGGCGGTGGCACAAAAACTGATGTTGCCGGGGGTGGTGGGGGTGGCGGTGGCCCAAAATCTGTGGTTGCCGGAGTTACCGTGGGTGGTGGGGGCGGCGGTGACCCAAAAACTGTGGCTGCCGGGGTTACCGGGTGAGATTGGGGCGGTGACCTCGAAATCAAGTGTACAGGGGACGATCCTGTCTGCATAAAATCTGCCGAAGTCGTTGGAATGATGTGTTGTTGATAATACGCGTTTGGCGGATATTGGTTCAAATAGTTATCGACTAACTTTACAACTGCTCTTTCGTCAAAATTTGACTTCGTCCACAACAGCATTCGATGCGAATAGTCCATTCCAATTATTTTCATAGAGTTTTCCATCGATTCTTCTACATTCATACACACACACATACATTATTAGTACCTATGTTATATCTATCATTATTTGATATTTTCTTATTTACTTTCAAGGTTTGCAATACGAGTTTTAAGTATTCCGTACTTATTCTTCAGTTTTTCAGTATTTCCTAAACAGAAGTTAAATAAAAAATAAGTATCTTATATTATTATAGGTATATATATTACTTTCTATGGACGACATCTGATTTTTGATATCGTCTGTATTTTTTGACAACGTGTTCAACACGTTTAAAATTCTTGGATCTTCGTGGTGATCTTTTTTTCCGTTGTCAAATTGCTGTTTTTCATCCACTTTCTTTTGTAATTTTTGCACAGTCCCTAATAATTCACGCATGATATTATTTTGGTATATTTGTTCCAAACTCGTACGCCAACATCCTCCGCAACGAAACGACTGAAAATGGAATAAAAACCATTTATTACTACCAATATGATTATTGTCCATTCGATTGTTCAAAATGTATTTGTTTAATACTTGTATTTCTTCAGATTTTTGTTTTTTTACTTCCTCTCTATACAGTTCTAGAAAGTATTGAATTATATGAAGATATTTTTAATTAAAATATAATTCAGTTATATAAAAAACTAACCTTCTATCGATTTAAATTGTTGTTCTATAGATATATTGGTATCGATACTAGTGCGACCACTTCCACTCCGAGCGTCGAAAAAAATCTCATCCGTGTTGTCCTAACAATAGAAATAGGTATTATTATTACTTATGTTAGTACAACATATTTATGTACTATATTATACATTATACTTCCTTTACAATATAATTTATTTACTTCCTATCTTACTTCAAAACTCTGGACATTTTATATCCCATTGTATTTTCCAGTGAATGTTAATATTCACAAAATCAAATATATCACTTATAAATAACGCGAGTGTTCAAAAATATTATATAAAATAATGACTGATCATTCACAAAATGTGTTTGGTACCCCAAAAAATTTTTATTGACTTATAAACGATCTTGAATTTTTAAAACTCTTTCTTAAGTTATAAAATAAACAAAGTACATACTTTTTCAAAAAAAAAAAAAAAATATACATTTTTATTAAAATATTGAATTATATTTTAATATGGATTTAATAGCTCCCATATCCGTTCCACCTGTCACATCTCAAACCTGAGCTACGCCAAGTAGAACGAGACAAGCTATTTTACATTAGAATTATGATAGATGTGTAATATTTTGTTTACCTTTAAATCCTCTTTTATTTGCAGCTCACAATCATTGATTGATCCGCAAAGTTTTGATAAATAATAGTACATTATTTTAAACATACCGACGACAGATATGAAAATAAATGAAGTGCAATTCACAAATTCACAAATATGTATTATGAACAAAATAATATTTAGTAAAAAACAATTAATTATGCATAGTGATTATATCAAACATTTTGTTGTCAGCCAATATTAAATATATTATTATTGTGTTATATTTCTATGTTTTGATATTTAAC
>JACXSJ010004521.1:0-12714 GCA_014851325.1 Pentalonia nigronervosa
CAATATGTACGGATGTTATAAATGTTATCATTATGATAAACAAACAAATATTACACTTTGTAGATAAATATTTAATTGAGTATTTCGACTACAACAAGAATATAACAAGTGATTTATGTAAGTATGATGTTCTTCAATACCATTGTTTTTATAATATTATTTATATAAAATATTTATAGTTCTTCATCATTCTACTATACCAGTTATTGAAATTAATATATGTGTTTGTATAATTATGCATATTTGTTAATAATTTAACTATTAAAAAACGCAAAACAACAGAACACAGTACTTATTTTTTAATTTAATTATAGACAACAAAATATCACCAAAGAATTTTTGTGAAGAATATGGTGAGTATAACAGTATTAACAAGTGAATTTAATTTTTTTTTAATCTTAAATAATCCAATATCATATTGAATTTAAATATATATAAACATACCTTTAATATTACAAATCTGTGAATTAATTTGAGATATTTATTATTTATAAAGTTAAATAGTTTACAATTTAATTTAAATACTAATAAATGTATTTGTGTACAAAAATGATATAGGTTTTTGGGAATAGTTTAAGTCCATACTGCTAACACTTTTTAAATTACAAAATATAAATTATAATCGTTAGAAGAAATATTTTTCAATTCAAATTTATTATATTTAATATCAAATGCTAACAAACTATTTTGACTTGACTTTTGATATTTTTGAGTTTTGTTGACAGTTCCTCTGGAATTCTCAAATCTATCTCATATATCATCATACAATATATGTTATTTTTATTAGCTAATGCAATATAATATTTTAAATATACATAAGATTTTTACAATGAATAGGATGTCAAAATGTTAAGTATTGGAAAATATAAAATGGTTAATCACACTTGCTAGTATAATGCACTGAGAGTGTGTTCTAATAAAACCATTATAAGTAATAATAAAAAAAAATAATATTTTTACCATTTGTTTATCGTTATGACGTTTTACCGCTCATATAAAATTAACATACTTCACTTAAAAAAAAGACTGCCAGGTCTGTGAACTCTGTGATGAACAAATGACCATCAAATACATCAAACTAGAATGCCCTAAGTTTAACAGCTCCAGAAACGTTTTCGGATATCCATCAACGGTAAAACAAGCACTTGGCGTGGAAAAATCCAAAAATATATACAAGCTTTTTGCAAACACAGGCTTAGCAAAATTACTGTAAAAAAAAATAATAATAATAAGCAACAATATAAAATATATACACCCTCAATTGTTTTACATAATGTATCCCCTTAATGTTAATACATATATGTAATCATTACAGACTGTAACATCGCAAAATTTGTAATGGCATATACTTGTTGGCCGTTTGATGTCGTTTCCCCGGTCCATTCAGATAAGCTTATCGCGCACTAAGCCTTACCACAATTGTTGTGAATATCCCGCACTTGATGGTTAGTGTGTGCTGTTCGTTTTTCCCACTGTTGCTGTTTTTCTTTTCGAGTGTGACCGTCGAACGGATAAGTCGTTTTTTGAGACACACAACGTTCATCAATGACAACTCCAGCATCGAATCTTAAAAAACTCCTACCTCATCAATGACAATTCCAGCATCGAATCTTAAAAAACACCTACTTCATCGACGACAACTCCAGCATCGAATCTTAAAAACACATACATCATCGACGACAACTCCAGCGCCGAATATTGCAGCTCCGGCGTCGGATCACGAGCAGGACCACAGCCACAACCACCATCGTCCCATATTTTATTTTAAGAGAAATATTACAATCAAAAACCTAATTGTTCAGTCAACAAGTATGTTTTGTATGTGACCAGGTTCTTAGGTCATTGTTGAATATCCCCTTTGACAGTGGGTAGTTAGTAAGCCTACTACATAGAGGCCGAAAGCTTACAAGACTGACCTAAGATGTTGAAGCCTTATAAGCCTAATAAAAAAAATTTAACATAAAATTAACGCATAAAATACTCGTTAAAAATTCGATTATTGATATGAAAATACTCTGATTATTACTTTTCTTCGGAAAATTAAATAAAAATTACGTGATCGTAAAAATTAAAAATCTTAAAATAATCTAATGATAAAAAACAATCAAAATGTATGATTTTAGATTTTTATAAAATACAATTATGTATGAAAATATCTTCAAAAATGTTATATGTTTTTAAAATATTGAGTGGTCAATAATAATATATAATCACCTGGATTTTGTCACGTCAAACGCAAATAAGTTATACATAATAATCATCGATTTCAGCAACTTATCACGCAGGTCACAGGTCTCCGTCAATCGATGAACACAGAGCGTGTATAATAATCACACAGACACACGCTCCCCTCCTTGTACCCGTGGTAAAATATATATATGTAAGGTATCTCTGGACGCACGATAACCATACCTTATATTCAATGCCCAGAGAGAGTCGGCAAACAGAGCGACGGCTGTTTTGTTTTTATCTTTTCTCTCTCGAACCGCTGAGCAATATGGACGTTGGAGAGTGAACAAGATTTTACCGGTGCGCCGTCGGGTGACACATAAATGCATTGCTGATTTTGTTTTGGTAACAATTTTGATTATATAGATATATTTATTCGCCGTGGCAACACTCCTCTGGGCATTATTTTTATGTATCATTTTATAAGTGATTTTATAACACACACACACCAGTACCAGTAACCGTCATACCGAGGCCGTGCGTTGTGTGTGTTGTGAATTATTATTTATTGTATCGGTTGATGTCTACCCGATGGAGTGATTTTGTGAATATTATTATTTTTCTTGAAATAACATGGACTGCGTTATTTTCTTATTATTTTACATATATATTTATGTTTTTCTTTATGACGAGTTTTATGCCGGATTTGCTTTCTCGGCACCAATTGAACATAATAAAGTAATCAAAATAAAAACGTATAATTATTATGTCTCTAAACCCGTGTAATTCTACCTATTATTACTGTTTCCATTCGTGCCCAATATACATATAGTCAATTATTAGTAGTTTAATTACAAAAAAAAATCCACGGCACTCCGCCTTTCGAGTCTCGGTCCGTGGTTAGGGACCGTAAAATATAATATCCGACGGCCACATAACATTCGGAATATATAATAAGATATGAACAGTCACAAATTGATAAATTTATTAGTCAAAGTAAGACAATACTACTGAGAATATTATAAGACCATTTGTTTAAATCAGGACAAAACAGATTTCATCAATAAAAGTTTAAAAATAATTTGTCTTATATTTCAGACTAAGTACATATTATATAA
Organism: Pentalonia nigronervosa; assembly: GCA_014851325.1. Taxonomy (NCBI): domain Eukaryota; kingdom Metazoa; phylum Arthropoda; class Insecta; order Hemiptera; family Aphididae; genus Pentalonia; species Pentalonia nigronervosa. The sequence goes on from JACXSJ010004521.1 coordinate 3,288, forward strand.
TCTACCTAACTTGAAATTAACTTAAATAGTTATATAATTAAATTGTCATTATAAAATATGTAAAGTGTGCATAATATTTTTGCACAAAAAGTAACTTTCTAAATCTTTTTATAAATACACATAACTGCCAGTAAATACAACAATACAAATCTAATCATAGTAGTTATTGTATGTTTGAAGATTATAGTATGAATTTTAATATTTTTTTTTTAATCCTACAACTAGTCTTTATTTAAAAAATATAAATTATGATTTTTTTAAATTAATTTGTATGAGTACCCAAAATTGAATTATTATAACAAATCAAAACATTTTGACCATAAATTATATATTAATATTTTTAAATTTTTAGAGAAAAATAAAATTTCAGGTAAGACTGAAATACATTTATTTTAAATTACAATGAATCATTAATATAAAATAATAACTACCAATATATCCTGAGGATTTAAATATATTTTATTAATTTAATATGTGATGAATAGAAGGAAATTGATAATTATGATCATACACCTATATTTTTATTAGAAAAATGCCATAATTGCTGAGTGTTAACAAATATATTTATAAACATTTAAATACATTTTTTGGATTTTTATTATTATAACTTATAATATAATAATAATATTTTATAAGTTGTGCTGTAAGTTCACAAAATTGTTTATTTTTATCATATTTAAACGTTCAGTACCTAATATAAGTATGTGAATAATGTTATCTTCCCAATACAAAAGAATATAACTGACATTTTTTTGTAAATAAATTAATAATATATGTTTCCTTGAATAATATTGTTATTATCTTTTAGGTTATCAAAAATACAAATTTTAATTAAACCTAGCTTTTATAACGTATTTGCATCTCAATTATCGTAAATTTTAATTCAAAAGACATAATATTTTTATTAAATTAACTGTAGTTTAAGTCATTTGATTTTAATTCTAAAAAAAAATATTTTAAATTTAAAAGTAAATTAACAGAGCGTATTGAAAAAAATGTAATATTATTTAATTTTGAACAGTTATTAATAACTAGAAAATATAGATTTAATCATTTCATTATAACTATTAAACTAACTGGCATATATTAATTCACAATATTTCGGAATTCATATAATCAGAAAAACTTAAAGATTTAATAAAAAAAAAAAAATTTGAAGAAATTCCCATTAAAATTATATATAATATAAAATTTAAAAATTCAAAATATGTTTAATGAATTAAACATATTTATAAGTGAGTTAAAAACTAACAATAAACAAACTTTACAATGAAAGATACAATGTGTATATTTGTATTATTTAAATTATTATTTATTAATCATTTAAAAGTGATTTAATGTGTTTTATCAATATTTAATTTGTATAATTTTCTTTTTTCAACAGCTCGATTGAAAGCTCTATTTAATGGCAAGTATATAATTTATGTCACGAACAGCATTTGTATTGAAATAAAAAACTTATAAACCTAATAAAATAGTTCACTGAATAGACATTTCTATGATTTAAACATTGTAACCCACACATTCAACAGATATGCTTCACAAATAGTTATTATATAAAAGTTTCAAATTTGCAAATTCTATTACGATATTACCGATTATTCTATTATTTTTTAATTTTATTTTAAGAGACATTTATGATTTTCTTCAAGTTATACTACAAATGGTGTCCATAGTAGGATCAATGCAAAACGCAGTAGTTAGACATAGTAGGTACTAGTCAAATCCGCATTTAAAAGTATCTTGTTACTACAAAACTAATATTATCGATCTACAAAAAAAATATTTAAATAATCAAAAATATAGATTTAATCATTTCATTATAGCTATTAAACTAAAAATAAAAAATAGAAAATGATCTATTATAAGATATGCAGACATTTTTCTGATAAATACAAATGTTTTTTTTCAAAATTGAAATCAGACAACATAAGCTTAATTTAATTGCAACAAAAATATAAGCTTATATTATATGCTGTTAAATTCATAGAGGTATTGAATCTTGTATTGTTATAGAGTATATTACATGTGCATGTAGGTATGAAATTGGTATTCCGTCGTTCATGGGAATAGATCTCCTATGTGTAAAATCACCTAATTTATGTTTTATTATTCCTGGATTCAGAATAAAATGCCAACTAGTGATAAATATTTCATCTTATTTCAAAACAGAAACATTTTTATCCATTAAACAATAAACATATTCACCTCCTATGTGAGTCGTACTTAAATGTATGTCAGATGTCCCTCCTATGTGCATTGAACATAATAAACTGCATTATAAACTCCCATGTGAAATGTAAAAAAAAATATGGTTTATTAAACTCCTATGAATTTACACTAAAATCTATGTAATATTTTAGAATTAATTAAACCAATTATGCAGTGGCGTCATTTGAGGGATGGCAAGGTGGGCATTTGCCACCGTCTAATTGTAAAAGTCGGTTGTTGATGAAATAACAAAACTATACATTTTTTTTAACTTTGAGGAAATATAATATTATGTAAGCAGTAGAAAACTATAGTCACGATATAATTAATATGTATAGCTTTCTAGTTTATATAAATTATTCTAGTTCAATTAAATGTTTAAACATGTACTACTTTATTCCTGATAAAGAAGATTTAGACAGTATCCACAACGAACGCCATTCAGACTAATGGTAATTTCAGATTAATACATAGATCCAGGGCAGAATCAATTTAATTAGGAATCGCCTAGTTGTTGCCCCTTAAACAAAGGCCTTAGCAAGACCACTTAAATTGTTGTCACTTGAACGTATTCATTCTAAAAACGAATAGAATAGGTCAAGTATACATTGCAATTAAGTCAGGTTAATGTAATGGATGCAATAAAGTCTAATTCAGTGATAAATCATTGCACACGAAAAACGATTCCAAGCGGAGACGGTCCTTTAGCGTTATTTCTAAATTTAACAATTTTTTGTTATACATTTATGATATGAATAATTTCTATTTCTATTATGTTAGGTTGAAATAATTTACTTGTCAGATCGATTGCAATAAAAATTAGATATCTATTATTTATGCAATTTTGTTTTTTTCTATATTAAATAATAAAATGATTAATGTTCATTGTAAAATAAATATTTTATTAAAAATTAAATAATACAACTTTTTTTTATTAAAACAAATCAATAAAAGCATAGATACCTGTAAAAGCAAATCACATTTTATAACTTATTATATTGTAATATAAAATATAAAAATAACACAAAACAAATATTACAATACGAGGTATATATTTTTATTGATATTTAGAGTATAGTTGTAAGGTATAAAATATTAAAATTCAGGATGAGATTGCTAGACTACTCCACATTGTTACCATTGTTACATATTATATTATCAAGTTTAATAAATTTTAATATTAATAAATCATATTTATAACTATCTTCGATTTAGACATAACATAGAATGATATGAATAAATACGTTGCATGAAATATAGCATATAATTAATCTGCAATTTATTTTAAAAATAACATTGCATATATTAAATACTAATATAAGAATTTACGAAAATCCTCCATTCCCTTTAAACTATTGGATTAGATACAGCAAAACAACAGAAATAATTTCTTTCCATCGTTTAACGTCAGGGTTAGGTTCCTAGAAAAATATTGTTTAAAAACTCTTTTTACACGGACTCTATTGGAATTTAGATTGTGCATCTTTCAATTGATAACACAGTAAAATATAACACGCAATAATAAGAATAACATAAACACTACAACTTTATAGTGGAATACAGGAAAAGTATCGTTAAACTACTTATGATTGACCAACCGAAGAAATAATACGAAACATTTCGCATATATTAATATGATAGAGACCTCCCTTAAAAATATTTCATCTATAGTTGACGTCGATGACGGTTTTTAGGAAATTGAAACGCCTAGGTGCTGCTTAGCGGAAACCGAAAACTTTTTATAAAGTATAGGAACAGTGACACTTATACATATATTTTATGTACACTCCTAAACGAAGAGTGAAATTCCAAAACATAATACTGATATTGTTTAGAAAATTGAGTTAAACATCAATTTTTATGGAAAAAAACGTACAGAAATCGATTTCCATCGTCAGAATTGGTCAAAACGTAATTACTACTATAATAGTACTTTTTTCTAATCAAATTGGCATTTAAGAATGAGTGGTTAATTCAAAGCATACTTTTTCCATCCATAAAAAACATACTCATTTCTATAAATAATTTCAAAACGTACTTGTTTTTATGTAAACCAAAATGTATATGATACTCGTACTAACTCAATATTTATTTTTGTTTAGTTGAACCTAAAGCTTCGGGTAAGTTCAGTAATCATACACGCATATATTATATACTGTAATATCGGAGTGCCCAACCATTTTCAACATGTGTGCCGCATTAGAAATTGATAATTGAAATATATCGATGTATCAATGTATTCTAAACGTTTGAAAAAAAACATCAACAACATAGGTTATTAGTTGTTGCTCTCATAGCGCTTAATATGAAGTTGGCCATGTATAAAAAGTAAAAACTCGTTATAGTATACTAAATATGAATTCATAGTAAAGTTAGTGTAATATATTATACAACTCATACAGTAATATTATCATACAGCTATCTTTGACAAGTTGTATAATATAAGTAGGTTTTTCTTAAGACGGTTATTATATTTTTGATATTTTTAGTGTCAGGTCCTAATGATTCGTCTATGTTGACTGAAATGTTATATTTGATGATGTTTTGATATCACTCTATTTGCATATGTTTGAATGTGTTAACTTATTTATCAATAAAACACAACTACTCAAGATTACGAAAAACCGCTTATTAACTTAAATATACAACCAATCTTTGTTAAAAAAATAACGCACATAATTAAGAAAGAAATTGACAATTAACATAAAGAAGCTCGAGATACTTACAGGCACCGTTCAACGTTCGGCTTATGCTGATGCTAAGATGGCAGGGAGAGGCCACCATTAGCGACAAAGCCGTCCTGCCATCTCGCGAAGTTTACAACTGTAAGTATAAACCCACAGGTTGTTAACTGATGAGGTTCTTCTTTTTCCACAAAGCACTTTTGAGTTAACCTTGAATGGGTTATCCGGAAACGGTTAATCAAAATGATTTTTCTTTTGATAGCATTCGGATTTTACCAAAAATTAATTGAGTTTTTGATTTTTCTGAGTTTAGTAAGTTGAATCAACCAGTGGATTTGCCATTTTATTTGGATTGCATTTTTAATATGGATTTTGATGTGAAAATATGTTAATACATCAAGAAACTGTATATGATTATTTGATTGTGCATCTTCTCTAGCTGCTTTGTCAGCCATCTTATCTCATTCTATATCAGTGTAGTCCTCTTCCCAAATAACGGAGATATTAATACCCCTATACATTGACAGTTTATTTGTTCTGTCAGATACGTACAAAAAATATACTATTTTGTTTCTTTCACTTAACAAAATTTATGATCTATACTTATGTTTGCACTATGTATTTTTAAAATACAGTATATGTTTTAATATGTTTAGTTTTTACAAAATTTTTGTCGACTTTCTTATTTCACGATATTTAATGTGACGATTGGAGTACTTCTGCGGGCCATGGGTTGGGCACACCTGAAATACATTGACACCTTAATATTACCAAAAAAAATATAAACGTTAAATAAAAAGTACGTGCTTATGATGATTGTTCAGATTGTTATTCTATACAAAATATCAAACATTTTCCCATTTAATTTATTATCCGTGTTTATTCTTAAAAACCAAAATACACGGAATATTATATTGTGGCTTATACAATGCGTGGCTATTTAAAAACGGGATTATTGTAAAATTATTTGTGATTATGATTTGTTTGTAAAATTACAATTATTAAATAATTAAACCTCCCACTCATTACTATACACTGTTCCATACGTGTTCTCCATTTTGCGAAGCAGTGTTGCAACTCTTCAGATGTCAAGCCCTTATGTAGGTCTGCCGCTTTAGTCTTCATCTCTTCCACGGTTCGAAAATGAGTCCCCATTAACGTAGTTTTTATTTTTGCTCATTCGAGCATTCTTGATATTTGGCGAGGCAGCAGTCTTCCAGTGCATTGATTGCCTTTTTGTTTCTGGATCTTACTGGAAAATCCATGTTTAATCACACGTAATGACATTTTCCAATAAATTTGGTTGCTCATTTATCATTTGCAGGATATCAGAGCAAATGATTTTACGGTACAGAGATTTTATGGTACCATTTTTGCACAGACATTATTCATGTTTAAATTGTTGTGTAAAATTTGTCGAACTGTTTCTTTGTCTATATTTATCATACCTGCAATCATACGAATACTGAGACGACGATCATTTCGGATAACTTTTTCAATTTTGTCGACATTTTATCAGTTTTTGATGTGCAAGGGCGACCAGGATGCTCGTTATCTTCCACTTCTTCTCGCCCATTCATAATTTTTTTATGCCATTCAAAAACTCGAGTACGTGACATCGTGTCCTTCCCGTACACCTCAATCAACATTTTTATACATTCCGTGGTCGATTTTTTTAATTTAACCAGAAATTTTAAATTAACACGCAGTTCGATTTTTAAATAAGGCATTATTCCGGCGGTATCATTCGATATTGTTCACTTTAAACAACGTGTGAATGCGAACTAATTAACCAAAAGAGATAAAACTGATATTATTTGTTGTGTTGGCCTGAGCAGATAGTATCTACAATATAATTACCCACCAGAGAGTTAATTGCACTCTTATCAGTAGGAAATCCCGTTATTAAATAGACATACCTCTTAGTATTATAACTACTCTTATATTATTGTTGAAAATCTTATAAAAAAGTGCAATTGATTTGTTAAGAAATTTAACCTTAATAAAATTATTATATTATTATATTAATTTCATTTTTGTTATTAATAACACTAATCAATTACTTTCGTTTGTATTTTCAGTAATTCAAGGTAATTTAATAATTATATTAACTAATATATCTTATGTATAATAAGTGTTCATCAGTGTTCAGCAATGAGCCCCTATCTGTTTTTCTAGTTTAGAGTCGGATTTGATGTAGCACATTGTTTTTATTATCACTGTAAGCACCCATGTCCGAATTACATCTAAAATTACCTTTTACTTAACATTCCACCTTACTTTCAACTTACACTTTTTAAATTTTTAACATAAAAACAAAAGACATACTTTAATCAATCAAATCGGTACCTTGATACACTACATACGTTAAGTTTTAAAATAAACAAATATCACCCATAATGATTTTTACTTAAATAATAGAGAACAACAGAACTTCCCCAGGGAACATTCCCAACCGGGTTCTAACTTTTTGAAATTAATTTTAAATTTTTATACATTTATAAACATATGTATTTAATTAAAAAATTTTCTATTAATTTTAGAATGTATTGGTAAGATAACCGATGTCATATTGGTTTCTATTTTCTTACATTAAATTTGATTGAATCGACTAATAACTATTTGTAAATATATTATATCATCTGCTCTTAGAGATATAAGTCCTGGTTGCTAGAAGTTTTAAAATAGGTACCTAAGTGATATGTGAAATAACAAAAATCATGTTAGTTGTATGACATGTACTGTATGATATAATAAAATATTACATTCTAATTAAAAAAAAAATTAATCTAACATTAAAATAAAAAATAAATAAATAATAAACATAATTACAGTCATAAATGTTTACGACTGTTCTAATATTGAATGTAACAAATTCATACACACACACACACACTCACAAGGCCAAATCTTTTATTATAGTAGACCATTTTAAGAACAATTGATTTTCTAGTTTCATTAAAATAATAAATTTGATTTAGTAGATACTGGCATATATTAATACACAACATTTTGGAATTCATATAATCAGAAAAACATAATGACTAAAAAAATATATATAAAAATCTAAAGAAATTCCCATTATAAAAGTATATAATATAAAATTTAAAAATTCAAAATATGTTTAAATTTTGTGAGTTAAAACCTAACAATAAATAAACATTACAATGAAAGATACAATGTGTATATTTGTATTATTTAAATTATTATTTATTAATCATTTAAAATTGGTATATTGTATTTTATCAATATTTAATTTGTACAATTTTTCTTTTCTCAACAGATGATATCAAAAATGCATATGATAGTAAGTATATAATTTATATCACGAACAGCATTTGTATTGAAATAAGAAACTTATAAACCTAATAAAATAGTTATAACCAGGCTGTCACTGAACAGAAATTTATATGATTTAAACATTGTAACCCACACATTCGATAGATTTGCTTCACAAATATTTATCATATAAAAGTTTTAAATTTGCAAATTGTACTGAGATATATTCAATTAGTCATTAATTTGTTAATTTTCTATTTTAAGAGATATTTCTAATTTTCTTCAAATCATCCGACAAACAGTTTCTATATTAAAATCGTTGCAAAACACAGTAGTTAGACATAGTAGGTACTAGTCAAATCCCCATTAAAAAGTGTCTGTTTACTACAAAACAATTATTATGCATCTATAAAAAAAATATTTAAACAATCAACGCGAACTATTTCTATAAATTAAGGCATAACATATTTATTTATATTTTACATCAAAAAATATTTATCAAATAATTTTGATTATCAATTTATAGGTTATGAAGGTAAGTCTATTAATCATACATTTTTATATTATAAACATACTATAATTAAACACAAGACATCATTATATCACCAAAAAATACTTATTTGTTGAATGAAAAATTACGTCTTTGTGATAAATGTTTAGGTTTAAATAGGTACTAAAAAAAATTGCAAATCCATTATTATTGTGAATTCACAGTATGGATCGTAGTAACTTTTGCATTAAAATATAATATAAATCGTTTTAAAACAAGATATACAAAAATAATATTTTGTATTTCAAACTTGATATCCGCAAGTTTAATGGACTGGTTTTAGCTCTTTTATATATTAATTCAAATAAATGTTTGTTGAAAATCTTATAAATTAAATCAGTATATCTATATATATAAAAGAAAGTCGTGTTAGTTACTTCACTTATAACTCAAGAACGGCTGAACCGATTTAGCTGAAAATTGGCAGGGAGGTAGTTTAGAGCCAGGAGAAGGACATAGGATACTTTTTATCCCGTTCGACAGCATTCCCGTGTGACTTGACAAGTAACGTCAGTCACTATAAAACGTGGTATAACAAAAAAGAATCAGACTTGGAATAACAAAATTGACGTATAATGACACCTATGTAATGACGTATTGATGACAATTTGATATTTGTAAGAAATCAATAATAAAACTATTTCTATTAAATAAATAATTAACATTATTGCCCAATTGCCCATTCGTATAAACAGTGAAGTGA
>JACXSJ010004522.1:0-12712 GCA_014851325.1 Pentalonia nigronervosa
TATATTTTATAGTATATAGTTAAATATTATTTTGGTTATTACTTTATTAGTTAGTTCAATTAATATTAGTCATGGAAGTATTTTATATAAAAAATATATTATTATAATATTATGTTTTTTAAAAACAATATTTGGAAGAAAACTTCAGCTCGCAGGAGGGGCAGCTGCCCACCCTGCCCCTCCCGTGCGCACGCCTATGATCATAATGCCATAATTGTATAAACGTACTCAATGGTAAAAGATAATAAGTACGAGGTGCTATAAGCTCTCTGGCTAAACGGAAGGTGTCAATGGATGATGTATGTATAAAGTCTTAAAAACCATTAAATGTTTATTGAATTTTGCTCAATTATTAATGGCCTGCCGTATAAAAAATATGCTGTATAATGGTTTAAATGTATATTATATTAATATATTACTTATTCGTATTCTCTCTGCACTAGTGGATCTATACAGAGTAGACTGTGCCGTGACATGTTGTTTTATCTAAATAATAAGATCATAATATTATAACATTAAAGTCTCGCCAAAAATAAAACTCAAAAATACATTTTTCGCTACCTCAATTCGTGGTATAGATAGAATATACGTCGTAATAAAAAAAAAAAAAAACGAAACCTCAAACCGTTCAAGCAGATCACATATATAATATACATTTCCGGAAACACGACAATAAATCGCGTGTACGATTATTTTACCGACAAGTTCGATTGTCATCTAACCAATAAATAAACGAACACTACAGTTATATATTATTATTATACCTACCTGATAATATTTTTGTCCGTGTACAGAAATTAAAAAATAAAAATCCTTTTTAAACAAAATTATAATTTTGTAATAAACAACATGGAAACGATTGCGGTATATGTGTAATATAAATATAGTACTTGTTTGGTGATATTGAAATCAAGGCCCCGCCATTATATTATGTATAGTACGCGATATTATAAATATTGAGTTTCATTGCACAATATACCTAACCTAACCTGTATCAGAGTTTATAGACACGATACTAGGATTGTGAGTGATTATGCGTAAAAATAAAAACATTTTCAGGATTTCTAATGAGTAGTTACTTAGTTAAGATATAATTTAGGTATATCTTAAAAGTATTTAAAATTTGGATGAGTGGCATAGGGTAACCCGAAAAATGTCACACCACTACTTCGCTCATCTAAACTTTAAATAAATACTGTAATTAGCTACTGATTTAAAATTTGATTTTTATACTTCGGAATAGTCCAAAAAATATTCTTCTATGGAACATGAATTAGAAATGCATGATCTCATCGAGAAAGTAAAAAAAAAACTTCTTCAATTATAATGATACAATTTTTTTTAAAAATTATTTTCATAATATTTAGTGCCTTCAGTTAAAACTCAAATAATCATCTTGTATACCTATGTTGAAACAATGGATTAACTGTCAGAGGAACACGATATTGTACATAAATACCCACTTCTATGTTATATCATGACCTTTATATACCTAAATTATTATTATTATTATTGTATAAATATACATCCGATCGGCGATCGGTCACTTTGCCAGACGTCAGTCGGTTTGGAGCTAATAAAAAAAAACCGTCACACACGCAGTGTGATTGCGCGGTACCTATACTTCTTTAGAACGCGTCGTATGAATAATGAATGGAACCGACGCAGCCGGATATAAGCATTTTTTTCCGTCTTTATTTTTTTCACAAACCCGCTGTTATATTGTTGCCGAACATACATAATATGAGTACCAGTCGTGTGACGACTTTTAGAAATTCGTACAACATGACATATCGGCACCGCCATATTATATTATAGGCGGTAGATTGGTATGTGTATAATGCCTGTACTGCGTGCATTTGTATACCCTTGCACACGGAACTGCATTGTTGTAATCAAAAGCTTCAACACGCGAGTAATAATGGTGATAATGATGATGTTTAACTCGGGCACACAAAACCCATGTGTATAACGTGTATATACGTGCCACGTGATATTATATAATATAATGTTATGACAATAATGGCAGCTGTGCGAATATTCTATAATATAATATTAATAATATAACGGTTATATTTTCCGCTAAATTGCGGTCGTTTCGTGCTAAATCTCTCGTTATTTGTCACAAAAAAAAAATAATAATAATACACATACCATCCCGCCTACACATATAACAAGAGGGCGTCTGTAACGGTCTACATACTATAACGTGTATATTTATATCCGTTGGTATATAATTGTAACATATGTGCATACAGGGTATCTCGCTGAATGTTTGTCGATACAACTTGTAGTTATTTTAATGTGAGTGTATGGTTTTTTTTGCACCTAGTTCAGAGTATATTTATAAATTTACCAAAATAAAAAAATGATAAAATGTTCCTGTTTGTAGCGTTTAGAAAAATGTGTATAGATTGTCGATAAATATTATTGTATGTATATGGACCGTAATTGTTTATGGGCAAGAATTGGAAAAGTTGATTCAACTTCAGCAATCCCCGTAATGTAGGTGAGTACTTATTTACGGCTGAACGAAATGGCGAACAGGGCGAGACATTACACTATTACATTGACTTAAACTAACGCAACTTTAATTTTATTATCACCTCGTTAGCGTTGACCGCTGACCTATACAATAGTTTATTATGTTATCCACAACCGCGATTCTGTTGTTGACAAATGATGTAACATCTTGTGGACTTCTAAAATAGTTGTCATCGTATCGTAGTCTAAAGTCTTACTATCTATTTATTATATTGTACAAGTTTACAAAGGTTTTCGGGTGTGCTGATTTTTAACTATGCAGGCGCTTAAATTTCCCCTCTCCAAAGTCTGCAGATCTCATCAAAAATCTTGCAGTAATTATAGGTAGGTTGTTGCTACGGCGGTTTATTTTGCAGTTAAATGTATCTATATATATATATATATATATATATATATATATATTATTGTGTTAAGAGTCAGTGGTGGGCCGTCGATGTTGCAGTCACATCAGGATTAAGCCAAATAATAACCTTATAGGGGGTCTTGCACATCCATTTCTCCTAAACCATGATGGAAAAAAAAATGTATCTCATTAAGAGTATACTCTATAACCTACACATACCTATATGTATAATAGGCTATAAGCCTATCGCCAATAGTAAACTATTAAAGAGATATGTACGATCATTATTATTACGGTGGCCGATGGGTGACGGCTTGGTAAAAAATTGTCCTGCAGAATGGGTTTATAAAACCTTTCATTAATCTTGAATAAAAACGTTTCTATCATTAAATTTTTCGAATAAAAATGTATTATCACATTGTCATTAAACTAAAAATGAATCCACCTTAAGAACATTTACATTTATACACGAATAATAGATAATATGACCATACATTTCAACCTATTTAAAGTAAATAATAAAATAATTCGTATAAAACTTGTGTATACGCAGAAAAAATTATGGCAATTTAAATTTTAATAAACAATTGTTGGTTTTTAACGCTAAAAGTATTTATAGTATAATAGTATTATCAAGTTATATAATAGTATAGCGTGATCAGATTACAGTAGACACGATAAAAAAAAAAAAAAAACTTTTTTTGATTTATTTGCGCCAGTTACGAAAAAACTTTGTAACTGAAAAAAAGTAATCTTCGGCATATCTAGTACGCGTTGTAACCCGCAGGGTGCAGTCGATCGATAATAAATGTTGGTTATACGACGATAACGCTCAATTATTATTATTATTATTATTACATAAATTATTTACACCTATATCACGATAGGACGTGGTGGTCGGAATTGGCGTAGCTGGTTTATATGAGCCCCGAAAAAGAAAGGTTTTTGGGCGAGGGGGAGGGGGCCTCGACGATCGGCACGGCTCGCGATTATTCACGCATATTATTTTTGACGGCGGGAGAACCTGCAGCGTCTCCACGTCGTCCGCGGACATATATAATGGCGATTTTTGGCGACGATTACACGAGTACAGCGAACGCCACCGCAGGTCGTTCGCACGCGTGTGGCAAACATAATATTTATCGTTATTTTTTTTTTTTTCACTTTCGTTTCGCGAGACTACGGTATATTACCTGGTTGCGACGTATAGGGCGATTCGCCGAGCATGGTCATATCATCTTTTTTTTTCTTCTTTTACCAATAACGCAGTCATTCGAAATATGATTTTTGAAATGTTTGAACACTCTTCAAGACCATAATATACTTTCAAATTCTTGAGATTTTTTTTTATACCACTTAAAGATCATCCTGTGCGGGAGATACAAACTTCTATGTTCCAATTGAGAACACCCATTTTCTTCATTTATAAATTATTTAGCGGATAATTTTTCTGAAAGCGTGGACGTATCAAAATCAAAATTCAAGCCAGTAGTTTTTGAGTCGTTTAACTTTGTGTCCTCGATAATGAGTATTTGGAAAATACGCGAGGGCTATATTATGATATGAACATTTTAGTAATTTAAATTAATCCATCAAAATTTCTAATTTATAAAAACAGTCCAAGTATAATAAATATTATAACCAATATTATATCTATTTTATATTTTTGTAAAACCATTTTTAAGAACTATTATCCTTAATATAAACATTTTAATATCTGCAAAACATCACGTTCGAATTTAAAATGATATATATATATTTATTAAAATCTTCAACGAAATTATCCACTAAATCATTAACAGTAAAAAAGGTGTTCTCATTTGAACAACAGAAGTTTGTACCGTCACAGGACATTTTCCTTAAATAGTAGAAAAAAATCTTTAAAATTTGAAAAAATGATCTTTGAGTATATTTAAAAATTCAAAAAATCAAAATTTAAATAAATTCGTTATTATATCGAAAAATTGGGGCGAGTATGCCTAGTAAATCACCCTATGTAACGGTAAAACAAGCACAAAATAAGCACTACGGTATTTACATACTGTTATAATGTTTGCGCACATAAAGATAATATCGTGATCGGCGATTATTATGTATATATGCAGTGGCGTGTCATTAAATATAATGTATTCGTAAGTATACGCCATTTTTGTCAAACTATTATATTATTGTAGTATACAGCAAGTTTTCAACATTTCACTCCGCTCGATTGACTTCTCAAAGTATTTTTTTTTTTGCAATTTACACTGCTTTCAAGTTTCGTTTAAATCTAAAAACCGTTGTGGCGACAATACCGTACAAATTCAAATGTTCAAAATACAGCTATATTGTGAACACAAAAGGAGGTAAAAGTTCAATTTTATTCACTCTTTACAAAATGTTGTTGTTGTTGTTGTTGTATAAGTTTAAACCTATATACGCTGCTCAGGTACCTATCAAGTCATGTTGTTTTTAATTTTTTTTCTACATAACCAAGATATTTGCTTAATATTAAAATTAAAAGAGATTATAAATTGTGTGATTATTATAGGTACCCAATAGCCAATACTCATAATACATGTCGTACGTAAACCTAATATCAGTTTTTTGTAAGCCATTGAGTACCTACGCAGAAATATAAAATCTAGAAGACAGTGCATGACTCGATGCACACTACTTCATTGTTTTCGTTCATTATACCGATTTGATATTGTAATATTAAAATCGACGATATTTATCATACCTACCTATATTGTTATTACAAACATCGTTGTATCACGCGACGTATGGCACGATGTGAACTATGTTTAAATACGACTGACCACGGACGGACGGATATAATAAACAACATCATAGCAGGTACTATATGTATTATGACTTATAATTTATAATAAAAGTTCGCTGTATAGTTCAATTTCTGTACAAGCATAAGTAAATATATTTCTCTCTTCTTTCAATGTTCAATCGTTAAGTCGGTTTGTACATACGCCGCAACAGTATCAATAAATCGTCTACAGTATGTTTCTTTTTAAGAGTAGATTTGTCCTGAATTCCTTATCCTCCCGAAAATCCTATATCGATCCGAGTACACTGAGCAGAAATATTTCGTGTTACTTTTAAAAGGTATACCGACTCGATTCTTGATTTGTCTGTTGTGTAAATGGCGTAACTATAGGATAAAATAACCGTGGTTTACCGAGGAAGGGTAATTTTTAGGTAGTTTTCATTTTCCAACTGTTGTCTTCCGTATTTATTTATATTGTATACCTATATGTAACGTACACTGTAATTATTTTGAAGGCTTTATTCTCATTAAATCGGTCAATTTTTGTACGAATTTTATTAATTATTACGATTAAAAACTACGTGCGCGTAAGTTCTATTAAAAGGCACTGATTTACATCACAAAATGTAATGCTTAAAATTCTTTACTATAAGATGTAATCCAAAATAATGTCTTTATAATAATAAATGTCAACTTTAAATTGATTATAAAAGCTTTAAAAAAAGAAATATTTAATGTAAATCCAAAAGAAAGAAGTATTTTCTTTCTTTTGGATTTACATTATCAAACTTAGAAAACAAGACTTGTTGTTTTATTTTAACAGATCGCTCATTATACTTAATACTAACTAAATCACCATTCATTTTGCAAACAAATTACATTTTTGTGGTTAGTTTATGAGTTAGTAATTTTTTCTCTAAATTACAATAACCGATATTTTGAATAAACCGAAGTATGTAACATAATTTCGTTGATAATCTGTTCAGTGTACTACTGCAGCTTCACTTAACTTCGCATATCTTGCAACAGTACTTATAAACAATGAATTCTTCGTTGGGAAAATAAATTATAGGTATCTCCTTTGTTAGTTAAATATAAGATAGTTATAAATTATAAGTTGAAATTTTCGATAAAATTTAATCTGAAAATGAAAATATTAAGAATTGCCGTTAAAAAAAATTGTTGCATATCATCTTAAAATTATATAAAGTTTAAGTAGGTACTTCAGATGACGTAAAAAAAAACAAAAGTTGAAGTTGTGTGGAATAATATAAGCGTTTTGCTATTTTGTGTTAAAATAATGGCATACCAATTATGTGTTATTTATACCGTACGCTTTTTTTCTCGTTCGTAATTTAAATGTTTTTCACGAGCTATACTATACATTTATTACGATATATTATAAATTATAATATAATATAATAGGTACCTATAGAGGGCGATATGTACTCAATTGTTCGCCATTTATTCGCAGTGTTACAGGTGGGTTAAATGGGTATGGCTTATAGCTAGGTAGATAGGTAAGATACACGTAACAATTTGTCCGCCGTCGCAGTGCGGATCGTGATTTATGACGATTTTTTTATTATTATTCCCGTATAATAATACGCAGCAGTGTTGTCAATCTTCGTACCTATTTTAATGTACAGCAATCGAAAAATTTAACCGAAAGAATTATACTGTAATATAGGACTTTGTTGCGGTGATTTATCGTTCCGGTATTTTATACCTACGTTGTATGATGTATGAACTGAGCAAAAATAATAAAAGTTGTATACTTATATTATTGCATAATTAAATCACGCATAAATTAAACGCCGGGGCACTCGGTAGTGTTTAGAAATCGACAAATTTAAGCTTATATTGTGTCGATGTAATCACAAACTGGCGTATAATAATAATTATCGTGGTGTATAGTATTATTGTAATATTATTAAAACGTTTCCGTTGCAACCATATAATATATACACACACCGTACAAACACATTGTTATATAAAACGCGGTAATTTATGGCGATTTCCTATATGTGTATAGGTTAGGTTTTATTCTCCAGCGTGCAGCATACGAAATATGCTGCAATAATATCATGAAATTATTAAAATTATTATATCGTGTCGTGCCTATATATATATATACACGATAATATTGTGATATATTATAATAGTTTACGACGTCCGTCATTTTCGGGCTGGCAGACGTATAGATGCATCTAAACCGTTTTATCACGCGGTCTGTAGCGAGAGGAACGACGATTAAAATATATATTTACACAGAGTCAAAGTAAAATAAATCACGGGCGCAGTCGTATGTGCAATTTTTACACCGATTCTCGTTGGTTTCCTTTGCGGGAAACAATTTTACTGCGAGCCACGGAAAGCTTCATTATCTCTCGGAATTTAATATGGCGTGTGTGTGTGTGTGTGTGTGTAATTTTTATAAACAATAACGTCCGATTGCAGGAATATTTAGATCAACTTGGGACACGAACACATACCGTTCACGACTCAACGTCATACAGCGTCACGTCTAATGGCGAGCACCTATTAGGAAAGCGCTAAATTGATTTGTCCGTTATTATTTTGTGTACATTTTACTGCTATACCTACGGTGTATATATTACACGGCATGAGATTTCGTATTTCTTGATAGCGTTTTTTTTTTTTTTTTTTTTTAAATTGGAATTATTGCGCCAATGTAAAACTTGTTGTGCATACTCTGTGGCCAAATGTCTTCTCCGTAGCATATAAAATGTACTCGTTCGCGCACGGACAGTGTTTGAAGCGTGAATTAGCATGCGTTTATGACCATATACGCGTGTGTGCAATGACCTCGCTTTGTGGAGGTGCGAATAAAATAACTTTTATTTTCAACCAAAATTTATAATATGAACATTAAACATGTATCCATATCATACTTATTTAAAAACGCTTGCCAAGTCAGAGTTCGGCATTTAAACTTTCTTGATTTTTAATTTTTAGAAATGTATTAACTGTATGTGATATGTATGTATTTTATTACAACATGATTAAACCAAAATTGAATTTTAAGGAAATTATTAATCGCAAATTAATTTATTGAGAAGATATTAGATTGTAGTAGAATATCGTAGGCTAGGTCAGTAATAATGAGTAGGTGAGTAATTAAGCTTTAATAGAGCTTTAATATAATATCACATTCAAGCGGCATAACAATTTGAATCCAGAAAAACGTCGATGTGAACAGCAAAACATTTTCATTTTCATTTAGTGAGATAGATTTCCAAAACCGGAGAACGAATTTTGTTGTTTGGGGTCTTGTTAGATTCACATTGGATAGAAAAAGTGCAGTGAAGATATTCGAAACTTTATCTTTTAGTTAATTCACTATAGAGCTTTAAAAAAAGTTAAAACACATTTTATTGGACGTTTTTTGATGTTTTTTAACTTTAAAACTTTGTAGTGAATTAACGATTGAAGAAAAAGTTTTGAAAATCTTCACTGCACTTCTCTTAGCCAATAAGAATCTAACAAAACCCCAAACAACAAAATCCGTTTTCCAATTTTGAAAATTTACTCCATTAAATGAAAATCTAGCAAAAAACAATTATGTTTTTTAACTGTGAAAAATTAAATAATTTTTTAAAAATTTTTAATTTCACATTTTGTATCTATTTAATCTATATCTATTTAATAATCTCTTTTTAATGAGCTATCAACCAATTTTTTAGTTATAGTTTATGAGGAACGTTAAAAAATAGAAATTTTTGGGACTGTTCACGCCGACATTCTTGTGGATTCAGATTGTTATACCGCTTGGGCGTGATATTGGATCTCTCTCATTAATATTTTATATTAAAGCTGATTTAATTATCTACCTACTTATTATTACTGAATTACATTTTTATTATTTTCCTATTTAACACAAATTCTTAAAGTTTTCAAAATTCAGACGTTTTTCATTTCAATTACCATACTTATTTGATTAAAAATCGAAAAAGTAAAAAAATAATGGTTCCTAGAAAATAACACGATTACCACACCTAATTCACGTCATAGACGCAACCAGGCGAGGTTCGGTGGCCAGATAAGGGGACGTCGACCCCCGAAAGGATGTCTTTGTTGATAAAAAAAAGGTTCTTTTTATATACATTATATCATGTTCTATTTTCAAATGATAAACTATTACGAAAATATATTTTATTTTATAAAAACTGCCAAATAAAAAGTTATTTATTATAGTATCGAAATACGTATTTATTCGTATGTATTTTGTTAAATATAAAATATTATTTTTCGTTTGTTTTAGTTATTAGTATATAATTACGATTATTGATTTAATTGACAAAAAAAGTATTTATTATTCTTAATACTATTACTATAATCTATTATTATAGATTACTAAAGTTACCTACAAAATATGCACGGAAGTCCAAATATATTATCGTATTGCAGAAGCAAGAGGATAGAATGGACATGTATAGAGAGCAGAAGGAAAAACTATAAAGCGTGTCATAGAAGGAAGAACTGTAGGGAAAAGATCGATAGGAAGGTCCCGTACAAGATGAAAGATGTATTAAAAAAAAAAAAAAATTAATAACAATGGATACATGAAAATGTGCAATTAGAGGACGCGAGTGACAGAGACCGATGGAATAAAATAGTTATGGGATCGACGGCCTACAAAGCCCGCTAAGCTGTAAAGAGAAGAGAATACTATTACTATTATAAATGTAGTCTTACAATGGTCCTTATTTTAAGCACATCGAGATGAGATAATTGTATTGCTGTTTTGTTAAATGTAAATTCATTATAGCCAGTATAAAAAAATATTAAAATACGTGAATATTTAATATAAATTCATGTCGCAGTTAAGTTTCAAAGTAAATGTACTTTAAGAATTTTAAAAATATCCTGTTAGTTATTTACAAAATAAGACATTATTTAATTTATTTAGGTTTCTATATATAGGCTTATATACTAGGTTACTAAATCCTTTTACAGTAATATGATGGGATTATAGTTTATTGTTTAAAACACATTTAGAACTACGAATTTTGCGTGGTAAAACTCTAAAGGCAACAATTGAAGTGAAAACCTAAAATGTTTGTTATATGAAACTTTATATTCTGTTTACCTATCGTATTATTTTTAGTAGCATGGTTATTATTCTTTTAGAAATGGTAAATCTTATTACTTGACACTTGGAAATGTTGTTGTTATTAATATGATACGTGTGTAAAATTATCTAAGAACGAATAATGCACTTCAAGATCATGTCTCTGATTTAATTTTTTCCTTCACGTGCTGTCAATACTTCTTCCCGGCATATATCGTTAGTAATACGTGTCTCTGACTTGGACTAGCGCTAGTACATTATTGAATGAAAGAGTTCGAAAATTGTTTTAAAACAAATTCAATGCAACATATTTCAATTTTTCGTCCTTCGAAAACGCATAATATTAGTCTCGGAGCCGCGGCTGATGGGTTTGTGCATATTATGATATGTGATATGGTGTCTCCGAGAGTGGTCAATACTGTTTTAGCCCCCCCCCCCCCCCCCCCCCCCATAAGAGATCATTTACGTCACCAATTACGATATATGGACTCGTCGGACATCACCTGTACTATCTGAGACGCAGAGTCATACAAGGTTGTATAATAAATACAATTCATAATAATCGTATTCCAATAATATATGCATATGATCACGCGGTGTAATAGGAACTTTCGGTTTTATATACATAGGTTTTTAATATGTAATCTATAGATGTACACATTACCTATACATTATGTAGGTATCATTATTCAAGACGGTCGGCGGGTAATAGCTATACCTATATATAATGGCGTTTGTGGGCATAACTCGGGTGAGCTCCAGCAGTGCCTACGTTGTGTATGTATGTATACAATAATATATATATATACGCACAATATACACTTTATGTATACATACATAATGCATAACACATAGATATGTATATATAATGTAAATACGTAATATATATATATATTTATACACACGCACACATTTGTTTATATTATACGTGCCTAGACAAAGAAGGAGGCAAGTAGGTCATTAGTTCCAAGTCTGAAACCCACTTTGCGTGAGCTAACCGCCGCGGCAGCTATAGTGCGCGCGCGAGCGGTTTCACTGCAGTAGGTAATTAGGTAGGTAGGTAGATAGGAAGGTATGTAATAGGTAAGAACTTATTAATTAATATCGAGATATTTAGGTACAATTTATTTATCGCTGCGGCTGTGCATAAACACTCGAGCAAACGCTGAAATGATAAATAAATGTGGATATTCGTGGTTAGACGTTAATGTTTTTTTTTTTTTTTTTTTTATTATTTTCAAATCAAACGAAATTTATTTTTTCATAACCCGAAAGTCACGTCGGTTGAATCGAATTTCTCGGTCAAGCACCAAGAAAACTATTATTTAAAAAAAAAACATTCACGAACAAAAAAAAAAAAAAAATGCATTCCAGCGGAATAAACGTGTAGATGTGTGTGTATATAATAACTATTAAAATCCATTGAAATATTGAATATTAATTATCGGCAGCAATTTTGTGTGTATCTGGTAGTTATAAGGTATAACCAGAGATATTTTAATTATTATACATTGGTACGTACATGTTTTGTTATAGTATGCGCTTTAATTATAGGCATTCCAGTTAATTAATTAAATTGCAACACTGATCAATCAAAAACGATATCGGAATTATGTTATCGAATCGTTCGTACGACATAAAAATATAATATTATAAACTATAATAGAAATATTATTATTGATATCTGATATAAACACGAGTAGGTACATAAAGTATAGCATATAATCATGGTACATTAACACGATCGTTGAACAAACAGTAAACAAACGCCATTCTTAAAGCCATTGAATACATACTATCAGTGACCTACCTTACTAACTTCACCATACACAGTGACTCGTTATCTATCCTCACCAGCTTACAAAATCATCTTAACCCCACCGACATTGCCAGAAAAATTCAGAACGCCCATTTCACAGCACAAACTTCCGGCAAAAACATATCGTATTCATGGATTCCCGGGCAC
>JACXSJ010004523.1:0-12714 GCA_014851325.1 Pentalonia nigronervosa
TCACTCCGACGTTTAACCAATGCTCCGCCCTATATTTCCAATCACACCCTTCATAATGACCTCCATATGAAAACAGTAAATGAGGAAGCACGCATTTTCTACACACGATTCCATAAAAAACTCCAAACTCATTCTAACCCTCTCATAAAAGATCTTTACATCCTTACTCTTCCAGGAAATCCAAACCGCAGATTAAAGAAAAAATGGTGCCGTGACCTACTGCAAAATTTTAATGTCTAATGACAAATATCCTGGTCAAAAAAAAAAAAAAAAAAAAAAAAAAAAAAAAAAAAAAAAAAAAAAAAAAAAAAAAAAAAAAAAAATAAAAAAAAACTAACTAATCAATAGCCAAGGGTCACTAATGGGTGGTTGCTTAACTCACAACTTACATGTCATATTTAATACACTCATCATATAAACTAATTGTGCAATATTGTATAGATCGTTTATGTCAAATAAAAAATAAAAAAAAAAAAATAATATTTTACATTTATATGCTTCTTAAAATTATCATACGGAACTATTTTGACAAGGTTTAACCCGTAATCACAATAACTATAAATAGGTACTTTATAGACGGTACTAGTATAAGGTAGATGCTTGTGTATAAAGATGACTTCACACTACGATAAAGCATGAATCATGATTTCCGGAAAAAAGTCATTTTTTGATTTATGGTAATATTTAATGCGACGAATAGAGTGGTTCGAGTGTTTATTACTGCAGATGTAATTAAATGGTGAACGATGACTGGTATAACAAATGATGCCACGAGCAGGACTGGACTTTACTGTCTGGTATATGGTACTATGATGACATAATTATGATATACAGCTGGTGGTAACCGCCGGGTTCAGCCAAACACATGAATTTTATTTCACAGTTTAATCGCGGTTCACCACGGAGAAGTGTCGCCCATTGACATCACACACATTATAATAATACGTGAATATCATATCACGGATTCGCTGCAATATTAGAATGGTCATAGAGATATGTATAATATTATCCCTACAAAGAGCCAGTTGGGACGTGAACCCGAACCCGAGAACAAAATACGTAGGTGACACGATGTGCGTTTTGCACTTTTACCTTGACGCGTCGCCCTAGGCTCGTTTTACTAGATAATAAATTCAACTATAGCCGTTCAGTTCGTGCAGTTATTCCGTTGTTCGGTTGTTATATTTATCGAATTAAATTAAATCGTTTATAGGTAAAAAACGATTTCAATATTTCATTATAATACCTCTATACAGTCATTAATAACCAGTACCTAACCGCGCGGCGAAGCATGGTTGAATATTTTCAACTATTTAGTATATTATTATTATTATTATAGTAAGAAGTGTGCAGAGGTGGTAACGTGTTATAAACTGTTAGCCGCGGCACGGATTACACGGAACGGCGGTAGAACCGCTGCGGAATAGATTAAATTAATTTAAATTAATTTAATTTAAATTCCGTGGTGGAACAGTATCTTAATAATCCAACGAGCAAAGTGTAGTTTCTTTTTAGTCGCACACCGGGAATCATCACGAGACTCGTAAATATGGGTATACACGATTTGTAGAATTTCGTTGCACTGCAACACAACCATTACTATTATAAGAGTACGCACTCATGAGTAAAATCGAACATTTTCAGTAGGTACTTTTTTTAATAATAGGAAAAAAATCAAAGATGTACGGGAATTTTTAAACAAAACCGCTGCAGTTTTTGACGAAATCGATTTTGTTTCTTTTAGTGTAATTCAAAAACGAACAATCTTAGATACTTGTAATTTTCAGCAAATGTTTATATTAGCATTTTTTGCCCATAAAAACATTTTAAAAATATTTTGACTTTTTTTATCTATAAATACACATTTGACATTTTCAATTTTTTTAGTTTTTATTCTATAAATGTCTATACATTTTTTCTACTGAACAAAAAAGCAGCTTGAAAATTTAATACAAGGTTTCTCACATAAGTTGTTATTATAGTCATTTAAAAATATTAACAATACATAAGGAACAATTTTTTTTATGATTTGAATTTTACCGAATTTTGTCCTCATAAGTAATTTATTTATTTACTAATTAAAAAATATCGAAAGTTTATAGTCACTACATTTTTTTATTAGTGTTTATATAGTAAAAATTTTCACGAAATTCGTCAAGTCGCTACAATTAGAATATAATTTTGAAGTCCATTTTTTTATTTATAAGCATTTGAATTTCCAACTATCTATAAAAATAGTCAAATTCGCGAAAATGTCGAATAGTTTTATAGTTAAAAATGTATGAAATTGATAGATTCATTAAATTGATAAATAATGAAATAATTAATTCAAAACTTTATTTAAAAATTATTTTTACGGTTTGGTAATGAAAATAATTAGCAAATACGCTTATTGTTTTCCTGTTCCCATGCAACATTTTTGTTATCATTTATTGTTAATTGATTTTTTTGTCGGTTACTCATTTTGATTAATTCTAACATTGAGCTTATTCAAATTTTCCATATAAACGTACATCATATAATCGTATTTTGATAACTATTCCGTGTGGTATTAAAAAAAGTAGGATTTTTAGGATTTTAAAACTAGTGGTTAAGTGATTTTTAAATGAACTATATGGCTGTACCTATGATACATGTTATGATTAATGGACTACCTCTATAATAAAAAGACATTTGATATCTTTATATATCTGTGTTGATTGGAATGTCGTTTTCATATGAAATCATCACGAGTGATTCCAATAATACATTATCCATTTATAATATTAATCAATTTAAAATATCACCAGATCGTCCTGATCAAACATCCACAACACATCCACCTACCATCATATATATATATATGGAAAGCAACCGCCCCTCCCGAGAAGTTTCTTACCACTGAGTGCAATCTAAACAACATAGTTACTGGATTGTGGTATATGTACTTACATACATTGTATGGTATATATAAATTGATAATCTAAACCTTCGGTGAAAATTTCAAGTATCTATGGCAGTGGTTCCTAACCTATGCACCGCAATACCCAAAATGCACTCACGAGCTCATTTCAAGAGCACCACGGCTCATAAAAGAATAAAAAAATAAATTAAAATTTACTGTAGTAAAAGAGACAAAAAATTGTTTTATGTTTATAATTACTTAGCACACTCTGTGTATCGCAGGCTACATTATCAGATTCATTTTTCACTTTTAAAGCAATTCATCTGTCTTACAATATTTTTTTTCTTTATTTTCAACTAAAATTTTATATAATCTGTTTATAATATGTTAAATAAAATAAATCGATTAATAATGAGAACTAGTGTTCATTTTTGTCATGTTCCTCGTGATATTCACAAAATGGCACCATGACTAAATCAGATCTTACAAAAGAGCACCACCAGTAAAAAAGACTGGGAACCGCTAGTTATTCGATTTTAAATTACAACAAAATAAAATAAAAATAATAAATCAAAAATTTCTTACGCCTATAAATAGCTCAAAAACAGTCAAAATATATTGAACATGTTATAGAGTATAGAAATTGCTAATATAAACATTTGAAGAAAATGTTATGTATTTAAGATTATTATTTTTTGTGTAACATCAAAAAATAAAATTGACTTTTTTTGATTTCACAAAGTACTATCTAGATTTCCTTTCTTACAAAAAAAAGATGCTGTTGATGAAAATCGAAACATTTTTACCATTTCAAAAAGGTGATGATAGACACATAAAACAAACAAACAACATTGTAAAATCAATACATTCTTCGATCCGCTCAGAATCTAAAATATGATTTACCGTATACAGTTCCAAAACGTAGGTAGACATATGAATGTGATATTATACATCACATTATACCTACCTGGAGATTATTAGGTAATATGATCTTTGTAATGTGTATTCATATTGTTTATTTATATAGCTATTATAATATTTACATAAATTAATACATTTAACCTATTTTTTTCACTTCTGATTCTGAATATTAAAGACAGTTGCAACACTACATGCAAGATTAGTGTGAAAAAGAACAAAAAAATATCATTCGACCTTGTATAACAATTATTAATAGGTAACAGATATATATATATAATAATATATAATATTATATAATGTTTTTTTTATTTCAATTTCAAAAGATTTAAAGTGTGATAACAAATTTGAATATCTATTCGGAACGAATAATATCCACTTACCTATATTAAACATTATATTTCTATGTCATGAATATAAAAACATACAAACCAGGGGAACATACCTGTACACCTATAATATGTGCGTAGTATAAAACATATTATGTACATAATTATTATTGTTTTTAATTTGTTTTAAACACGTTTAAAAACACGCACGCTACAGTGTGATATAATGCAAGCGAAAAATAATGTAATCCGGTCTGACTATGACTAGACATAAATAGTTGTTATAATAGTTTAATGATATATGTATATATAATATTATATACTAGATGAAGTTTGTAGGTACGTTCGTTGAAATTATAGACCTTGCAGCTTATACCGCCGCTACTATATTATGTACACGCGAGTGTGTGGAAAAATGGTGATTATCATTTATTATTTTTTAATTTTAACAGACTGTAGTAATAAAACTAATACAGAGGCGGATACGAAATTCAAATGAATCATTCCGTTTTTTTTTCGGAAAAGAGATGTGTTTCGTGTTTTCTGTGTGGTTCCTATATATTATAATATAATTATAATGAGTGTGCTCGCGCATAACGTGGAATTGATGACAACATACGTATTATTTTAAACTATTTAAAGTATTCACCTATATACAGGGCGCGATTCACCATTCCCGATCACTCCTTTTTATCCTTTAATGGTGCATTTGTTCGAGTTCTGAATTTTTGGAATTTTTCAAGGAGGTATTCCTACTAGAATATTTTAGATACTTAAAAGATTTTTTTATACCATTGAGGAGTGTTTTGGTTTTGGTATTTTTTAAACGTTGATTCGTTCAAATCAATACTAAAAAGAGTAGTCCCTGAATTATTAAACCGTGTAAGTTTTAAACTGATAATAATCCTTATAATGGTTTTACTTCAAATATAAAATAAATGTAGTATTCAGTCTAGTACCTATACCTACTTATAATAAGTAATAATTACACTAGGACGATTTTTACATACATAAAATGCTATTATATTTATATACCTATATAATATTAATAACTATATAAATAGTGATAGATGCATGTATAATAAATACTACATCCTACATCAGAATATAAATTAGAATCAAAAACCATACTCGTTTAAATTTTAATTTATATATCAAGGAACATCAAGTATCGACATTTTTTTAAATAATAAATGCTTGAAAATGTACAGGAAAAAATAAATCAACTACATTAAGTAATTTAAATTATATGGTGTTTATATACACACGTATATTCAAAAAATCGAAATCTGAAAAATACATTGTTGAAGAAAAAAACGAGGTTTATCCATCACGATGTGAATCATCCTCTATATTATTAATATAGCATTTTTAATACCACGAAATTATACGTCAAATATATACAACGTAAAACTACGGTTTGAATAAATATAGGCGAAATATACAATAATATTATAGTTAGTAGAGGTACCTAATCATAATTATAGTATAGCGGCTCACTGTCAATAAACACGTTCACATTTATTAATGTTAATAAAATATTGATTAAAAAAAAAAAAAAATAGAAAAAATTCACGAAAACGAGTGTATCTGTACCGATTTTCACGATTAAATGATTTACACGACATCAGTGTATGTAAACGCTAAAAATATGAACATAGGTTTTGACACGGATAACCACTTGATGTTTAAAACCGTCGCGTTAAATTGCACGCATGCATGATGATGATGATGATGTAGCAATAACCACAGGCACTGCTGCAGTATACGACAGTTACGTATTATATATATATATATAAGCATTAACGTTTTATTAAATTAAATTATTTAACATGTTGTTAATTTTATCTTCGAATAAAAAAAAAAATGAAAAAAAAAAACAATAATTGTTCAATTATTGAACTTTTGAGGACAATGCTCATTATTATTATCATGGCGTAGTATACTTATCAATATAAAGGTAATATACTGAAGTACCTAAACTTCATCATTCCAAAATATACAACGTACAATATATATTATTAATGCATATCTATAATATTGTAATTCAAAACATATACACAATAATTATTAATCGAAACATGGAATCAAACGAAATACGGAGGATAAAGTAGCGATTATTGTAAATAGCAACCCGCAACACTGCAGCAGTAAGTATAATAATTATTATAATTTATAATACATGTTATATTTTTCAAATATAATGCACAACTACAAAATACTTTAATAAAATAACGATAAGAATAGAGCGCATATATTATAGAGGCCATTTATATCATTGGATCGTTACTTTTATATCTATAATATTATATCACACAATAATAATAAGGGTATTATTGAAATTGATGTGCGTGTATGACGATAGTATGACCAATTTATCGCAGCTGATCGTTGAAATCGTACATTGTATGCATACAAAAATCTGACGAACGACTAAATTAATCGACTGAAACCAGCTGCAGTAGAAATGCGTAATAGTTAAGTTCGCGTTTTCGTGTATAATCGAATCCGCTTAACAATTATGATCAATAATCCGACAATATTTGCGTTATTGAATTTAATTATTTTAGATTAAATTTGTGTTTCATAGATATCTTTATCATGTGTATGTTCAAATGTGATGCACTTTATTGATCATTTTTTTTTTTTTTAATACGATAAACAATAATTATAAATAATTGTAGTGCGTATTTCATGTATACATTTTTTGTTTTTTATATTAATCAATAATTTCTATAGTTTCTATATTTTATATACGTATCTACATATTGATAATAACAAATCAGTGACCAACAAATTTTTATATCTCTTTTTTTTTTTTTTGAATTATCGGGACAACCATTTTTTTAGGACAAAAAATCACGTAATCGATGTGTCCCAATAAAGCGAATTCGACTGTGTATAATTTCATACCGACATGTTAATTAAGTAGTTGCATATTACTTATATATTTCTGAATTTTTCTAAGAACCATATGCACAATCTACATTTGGTATATATTTTTTGTGTATAATATTAAATATTAAAAAAATATATATTTTAAAATGTATTAAAAAGTAGTTCAACTGTATGCGATGATACATATCGATCAGTGTAGCATAATATGAATCTGCCATGTAATGCATAATATGAATCTGGATGTTCATTATTTCATCCCGATGTAAAGACTGATGAATACTTACCTACGTATTTTAATATTACTACGCTATATATAGAGTGATTCAAAATTTATGTTACAGCCATTTTATCACATAGATATTCAAAATACAGAAAAATGTATGGTACGAATGTTTTTTTAATTTAGAAACATTTAAAATGATTTGTACATTTTATAATTTTGTATAATATATTAGAGGGGTTTTATGGGATCAGCTTAAGAAACACATATGGGAACCTATTATTTTTTTTGCAAACATAATATGAAGACATTTTTTAATATATTTTAATGCTTGAACAACATTAATTAATGCAAAACTCTATGCTTGAGAGATATTTAAAGTTTTTATACATTTCTAAAATCTACCTCCTAATACTCCCTTAAATTATTGTAAAAATTATAAAATGTACAGATCATTTTAGATGTTTCTAAATCAAAAAACTATTATATTATACATTTTTTCTCTATTTTGAATCAATAAATTAGCTGTAACATACATTTTTAAATACCATCCTGTATATATGTATTGTAGTATCGACAAATTTTCCGATAAGTCGATATAATATTGTATGGGTATAATAGTTCTATCTAAATCGGACTTATACTTTAAATAAATTTCTATATATTATGCCTACTTAATAATGATATAATATAAAAGGGTATTGTAATGTCATCAGCACAAATAGTTTTAATTTGAGTTTCAAGCGTGCGTATGTGTCATCGTAACGTCCAAACTTGCACTTAGTCCCGCACCAGAATATTGTATATTTATGTATATAATAATTATATATACCAATTATATATGCATAATACATTATAATTTATATTATGTATTATAGGAACCCGCGACGCTGCAACACCCGTTTCATGATTAAGCCGTAACAAATCATACGCACATATAACTACCTACTGCAGCTATACTATATACACGTGAACGACAAACAATGGACGAGTGAAAAATAAATCATAAAAATATATACCTTGAAGCGTGTTCAATAAATCACACGAAAATATCATTTTCGTTAACACGAGGTTTTTTTTTAAAAAAAAAAACTGTTTTTATTCTTGTGGCTACTTTGGACAAAAAAATTATATACATATATCAGAGTATAATAATACGAGTCCAATTCCAACTTACATTATTAAATATGTATATAATATAGGTAGTAGATATCTACCTAGAACGTGAAGATTTCTGAAAGACGACTAAAAACCTGCGGAAACCTGTTGCGCACAATGTTTGACAAAACAAGTCGGTGGCGGAACTACGTGGGTATATGGTTGTTCACGAAAAGTGTACATGTGATGTGTGACGGGTGGTTATCCGAAAGTGTATATAATTGAATTTTCGAGTTAAGCGCATTATACGACGTTTCTGACACTGAGTCGTGTAGGTATATTTATATCGTTACACACCAACGGTCGTAAAAATCATGTGAATATATTTTTATTAAACAAGGGTGTTAACGGTTCATGAATATACTTGACACACACATATAATATTAATATACAGCGTTAATACGTTTATATAAG
Source organism: Pentalonia nigronervosa (assembly GCA_014851325.1). Classification (NCBI taxonomy): domain Eukaryota; kingdom Metazoa; phylum Arthropoda; class Insecta; order Hemiptera; family Aphididae; genus Pentalonia; species Pentalonia nigronervosa. Next base: position 8,822 of record JACXSJ010004523.1, read on the forward strand.
ACATTTATAATATCGTTTATATTTTTGTTATAATTTAGTGAAACTCACGGAGACTTTATAAGTAGATACCCATTATTTTACAGTAGGTATTTAAGGTATTTCGTATGAATTTAATTTATTATACCATCACTTAAATACACATAATTGTAAAAACCAACGCATTCATCACTACTTCGTTCAGAATTTAAAATGTTATTTCAAGATTTCAACAAAATTGTTAAAATTTTTAAATGTATCTAATTTTGCATTTGGAATTCTATTCACCAATAAAATTAATATGCATGCGTACCCATATACCTACTTAATAATTTTGTGATCATTAAACTTGCAAATAAACCAAATTCGGTATTATCAAATCAATATTATGAGAATACCATAATCCGTCGTAATTAAAAAAATATGTACTATCTACCTATGTTAAATTTTACTGATTTTATGTTTTTTTATTAATTATAATTTTAATTTTTAGAACTTTAATATATATAACATTTTCTTAGTTCAAATCCTCTGCCCTATTATTTATATATAGTAAAGTATTCTTTCACGATTATTCAACTGTTCACGAACGACGACGGTTGTCCGAATAAAGAAATATAAATAAAATTATCATATCAGCTACCGTTAACTGTTAATTACCTTAATTAAATTGTCGTAAATATTAGAAAAGTAATGAGAAATAACTTGCCAATTGATGTATATCTATAAATTTGCTAAACAGTTTCGTATTACATCTATATAACACCTAATTGTTTCGACGACACTGGTTTAATAATTGTAATAAAAGCAAAAAAAGTTTTTAAAGATCAGACGAAAAAAAATGTTTACAAGTTCCAAACAATTTTATATGGACATAATCTAAAAATAGTTAACCCACAAAAGGCACAAACGTCAACGAATAAATCGTGTTTGTAAAATAAATAATAATATTCTCTGAACGCTATTCTATACATTATAGGTATATCTATACTTTTACTAAAAATTGTTCCTACAATAATTCTGCTTCTTTAAAAAAAAAAAAACGAACGAAAGCTATTATATGTATATTATAACTTTTGATGATATCTTTAACATTTTTCAAAACATTACACAACTGGCGTCTGTTTTTTTTTTTTTTGTTTGCAATAGGTATACGGCACTACAGCTCGGAAAGATTAATACATTTAAATTTTAAAATTACACGTCATTTAATTATATATCGTATTCCTCTAATAATATAATTATATTTATATATATTTAATTGGGCCGTATAATCACACATATTATAAGCGTGGTGCACAAGAGCAAGCAATCTCTATATAAGTAGGTATATATGGGCATTACACACATTTCAACATCATTTGAATATACCTGATAATAATATGGCGTACCTGTACGGTTGTACGTCATTACGTCAAAATCTGTATAGCTTCGGCTACGAATTACGATCAAATTACATTGTATACTCGTTATGTTAATTAGAACATTATTTCAATTATAGCCAAGTATACCAAGCTATATACCCATATATATACGCGAGATATATTATTAACTAATAACTATGTTTGGATAACACACGTTAAATATAATATTATTATTTACTGTACCTATATATATATATATGATGCGATGAATTAAACACGCGTGTTCGTCTGCGTCCCCGCGCGGCGCGTGTATGGCGCATTTATTACCACCTACAGAATTTCGAACATTTTATTATTATTATTATTATTATTATATTAGGTAGGTATTTCGTTTTTACGATTTATGACTTTTATCCTGTCCGAGGGCGATTCATTTAACTTGCCCAAGATTTTTGTCACCTATCAGGAAATTTAAGTCAACATTATCCCGACGATATACGGCTAGTATATTATAATAATATAATCCCGACGACTAGAAAATTAAAAATTATAAAATTATAATAAAGCTGTCGTTGTAGGCGTTTTCCATTGGAATGATGTCGGTGTTCTGAAACGTTATACTGTACAATAATTAAAACGTCACGTTAAACAGATATAAGCCTCGCGGCTTTGTGTATATACAGTACCTATTTCTCGCTGTATATACATATATATTGAACATTTGGACGATCGGTCTGTACAGCAAGCAAGGTTGAGTATGTAAATACTCGCGTATGTGTGCTTTGAAGAAAGTTAATCCAAAATATTGCTCTTTGTCTATACGGAATATGTTATTAAATATAATATACACATTATATTGCTGCACAACGTACACACACATATACATATTGTTAGCTGATAATACATATGGAAAACTCGACTTTTCGAATAAAACATATGCTAACGCGACAGCTGGCTACGGAATCGTCATCAGACACCAATATCATATATAATGGTTAATAATCTAAAGGCATAAATATATAAATATCATAAATAAATAACTATTTATATCTATAAATATTATAATATTCTATACATCGTCACAGGTTCCGGGACTATAGGATAATCTATGTATCGATGGTCTACAGTACTCTATTGCACAGACGTGATAAGTGATATTTAACAATTTGTTCAGTAGAGAGGCTTTGAATGTTTACACCATTTTTACATAGATTTTGGGTTGAAGTCAAAGGATTTTTTTATTATAGTCATCTAGTTTTTATTATGATTATGCCTTTTAACATGTTTGAAACTCAACAATAACACGAATTTACTTATTTTTATTAAAATAGGTACTTTTGTTTTGAGTATACCACATTTGAACACTTTGAACCGTATTTCAAACAACAATGCAATCTAGTGGATAAAATATTAAACAAACAAATGCAATATTTGTGCATCATATGAAAAATGAAATTGACAATTTTATAGAGTGCTTAACTCGTTTTCACCAAAAATATCACTTATCATACCTTTGAAATAGACCATTGATATATTGAAACAACGATTTGTATGCACTTATGTAGTATATGATATATAAGTTAGGTTACAACCTTTGTATTACAACCCACATGGAATATATACCATGCCGTTTTCGAATTCGTTTTTCCCATATACCTGCAGAGATGATTGGCAACTCTGTAATAAGTCACTATAGAGCGCCATAACACGGAATGCAAAAAAAAAAAAGAAGGTTAAATTAAAAATAACTATTTATAGTTTGTACAAGTTGTTTAATGCGAGTATTTGGGGATGTGCAGTAAATACTCCTCACACAGTGAGATTGAAGATTATAATGTAGCAAAATCGATTTTTATTTCGAAAGTGGAAACACGTCCTAATGTTTAGTCTGTAAGACGATTTCTCAGTTTTAATTTGATATTATGCTTCATATTATAGAAAATATAGAAGGGGCCAAATAAAAAAGATACGTGGACAAGAGCGCCCATTAGAGGGTGCAAGTTAGTGTGCAAAGAAGTGACACGTCACCCTTTAAGACAACTGCAGATTTTCCTTCATATTCATTATATATATTATTCCTATTTTCGCCGTTTCAGTTTGTGTGAAAAAAAAAAAGATTACTGCGTGTGGTATCATCTGACTTACCAGTTTTGTTACTTATGGTTTGCGTAACTGCATGTGATGACATCTTATAAAACAAATTTTTTTGTATGATTATCACCTCCTTAGGTTTTGACAGACGGCCGCTCTTGTACACGGGACACTATAAAAGTTCCCCGTCTCTGCCACATATAACCACTGCAGGCATATAATCGTTTTTTATTAAAATGTTTAGGTACCTACCGATATGCGTGGATAATATTAGACAAATTATAAGAACGTTTTCGGAACTATCTTATTTCTTAAATGTGTTTTTAAACACACAAACTATATTATAATGTACCTATAGGCTCGTATTGAATGTGTTGTTTTGTGCTATTTTGAGTCGTGACAAAAATAATCAATTTCATCGATTAATATCACGCGAAACGACTATACATACTGACATGGGTA
>JACXSJ010004524.1:0-12700 GCA_014851325.1 Pentalonia nigronervosa
TGGTAATAGAGGAAGAGCCTATAGGGAAAAGACCTTTAGGAAGACCCAGGTTGAGGTGGGAAGATTGTGTAAAGAAGGACATAAAATCGATAGGACCAGGAATCAGATGGAGAGAAGTTGCAGAGGACAGGGACAGATGGCAAGATTTGTTTATAGCGGCATGGTCTTAAAGGCCGAAGCCAATAGAAGAAGAAGAAGTAGCTTTAGGTTTTTGTTTAATTGGGGTATCGAGTTTAGGTGGCATTTAAAATTCAACTAAAGAATACTCTTGAATCTTAAGCCCGGAAAAGTATGAATAGGCAAAACAATTTACTTGGTGCGAGCGCGGACGGTGACGGTCGTGTCCTTGACACGTGCCGGATACGAAATATAAATAACGCGAAACTATGTCGTGAAATAATGTGATAAGATAGGTATGTCGATATGAGTCGCGGACTACTAATATGGATAAAATAAAATTATAATTACCTAATGCCTTCGTATACAAAGATGATATATATAAGTAAAATATTAGGCAGACAGACTCGAAAACGATACCAGTCTGTACGCGCAATTTTTATAAAAATTTTGGTTCAAAAAATGTAAAAAACGGTTTATTATTTCTAAAGAATTTACAATAAAATGATACGCACTTCTGCCGAACTCCTTCACGTGTTCGTGATAAGGAAATATAATATATATAATATATGTTTATTATTTTTAATAAGTTATTTTTACTGTTTTCTTTTTACCCTGTAATTAGACATTTTTTTTTTACACTAATAAGAAAATTGCTTTTATAAAATAAAATAATATTACAATAAACAATATTACTAATAGACAGACTATAGTAGTATTAATATATTTTATAATAATGTCTAAATAATATTGTATATAGTTGTTATCGAACAAAATACAAAATCATATCAATAATGAAGACACATTAAATATTTTTGAAAAAACCGAAAGTCATATAGAGTTACATTAAACATCTCTATTTATTTCAATAAATGGTTAATGTTAAAGTATTTTGCAATTTTAACTACAAATATTATTTTTTTTTGTAATGAAATAAATTTATTAATATATATAAAGAAAATATTTTAAAATTTGTAACATTATTACTTATGTTTTATATATATATATGTACTATGAATGATGCTTAATTACTTAAGTCAGAATTGAAGAAATACAAATATCATCCTTAAAAGTATGCACCTACATATTAAAAATTTAAAAACAAATGTGTAGGGGCTTAAGCCCCCTTTAAACATTTTTCCTATTTGCGCCACTTCACATAGGTATTTGTTGAAAAAAGTAAAAGATAAAAAAAACAAGTAAAATGTAAATATAAAAAAAAAATACAAACTACCTAATACCTATAAATTATAACCTATATGCTATAATCCAGCTTATATATTATAATAAAAGTTAAAACAGTGAAAATTAATAATTTAATAGAATATTAATAATAAAACTAATGTATTATTATAATCAAATTTTAATACTATATGTTATATTGTCACAGATAAATGAATCTAGAAAGATCTATGAAAGGTCTACACTTCAGAACAACATAAAACACATCTTGCATCATGAGTATATAGAATATTCTTACAACTGGTACAAATCCAAGCATGATAAGGTATGATAATGAATAGTCTATTTGCCATTTTCTTATTTGTAATCAAATATACTTTACGTATATATATATAATATATATAATATACTTTACATGTATCTGCATTGACTACATTATTGTCATAGTTTGGTTTAAGTATTTCATTTATAGGAAGATTTTCAATAATTGGATCTATATTTGGTTGTTCATTAATTATATCATCTTCAACCAGAAGTAAATTGTTATCAATAATAGGATCATCATTTAAAATAGCATTTAGTAAATTTTGTTGTGCAGGAATATTGGGTTGTGGAACTACATGAATTGTCCAGTTTCTTTGGCAGCGTTCATAACCTGCCATCGAATAAGAATACTTATGGAGAAACTCTATGATTGTTATTAAATCAGCATCGTAATCGGAAATAGCATTTCTTATTCGAGAGAAATTCGCTAAAAATTTATATCTCAAACTTCTAGTAGGTTTGAGACCATTATTTAGTTGACCAATCATGGTATGATAATTATTACTAAGTTCACAAATATTTTTTGAAATATTCATATTTTAATTATAGTTTTAGGTATTAAAAGATTTTATTATTCTTTTTCTTTTTTTTTTATTAATATATAATATTAAGTTGTTGTGTGCGCCAACATGTTTTGGTGAAATACACAATTAAATTAAAATATAATAATAATATTGTCAAATGGACAATATCAAATTCATAATATAAGTCAATAAAGCAAATGAGCTAAGACAGCACATTGTAAATAATATTTAAGAACGTGAACACCGCAGTGAAAGGGCAATACGGTAAGCTGCTTGATAGGTTTCTTTGAGAACTCCATTAACGGTTTTTAAGTACTCGAATGAGGTTGGACTGCGTAAGTGATGTAGTAACATCCTAAGATAAAAGCACTCTGGTTCAGAAGGATGAATACCGTAGACTCTTCCTAAAGAGGCGTCTTTTTTATGCTTGGATGGCAAACTACGTTCTTACCATACCTCCATCTTGCGAATTTATTATTGGCCCATGTATAGTTTTGCGAGACTTTGTGGTATAGAAGTGTCTTTGCAAATTCGTCTTTATTACAGAGCTCAAAAAAAGCCAGCAAAGTAATTTTACATGGATTTTGGTCCACTTGTTCAGTCGTGTCTGACATAAAATTGTGTTCTCTAATTTCTTTTGCGCTAAACGAAGTCATTTGAAAAAGACTGTTGTACCTACGTATGTTAGTTAAAAAATGTCCAAATAGTGAATGATTATTCATAAAAGATTTTTTATTGGCTGTGGTGACTCCTGAGTATTGAGGAGACCAACCAACTTTTCCAAAAGCACAGCACATACCATTAGGTTCATCGGCCCATTTTTTTGGTAGAATACTTGAAACATATCTTATTCATGACGCGATTTGAACAGAAGACTGTTGAGCATATCTGAAAGCCGATCTGTTACTGTATGCTAAAATTCTATTACGAACTCTAGTCGTTGACATCCGTTGTCTTTCTCTCTGATCTCGAAGACATTGGGAACACTCAGAGCTTGATTCCCTAGTGCGAGCTTGTGTATATGCATATAGGCACATTAAAATATTATCTTATCTTATTATATAGGTACAAACAGTTATATATTGCTATAAATATTCGTGGGTTAGCTTTTTTGAGCCGTTAGGTCTAAACACCAGGGTAAAAACCTTATCACTAAGTCAAAAAAAATTTTTTATCACTTCTCTCGAATTATATATTTTCTTATAGCCTCTCATTTTAAGTATCAGATAAATTCAATAATGATAGTTAGTTTGATAGTAGCTAAATATATATAGTTACATTTAGATACAAGTTTAAATTTTGTTGAAATTACCCCCAAAAAATATGTTTATGACGTCACCGGAGACAAATAATAATATGAAACAATGTATAAGACAAAAAAAATCATATCGATGAAATATAGGTATCTATGTATAATTAAAAAGTTTATCATGGTAAAAATCGTGTAAGTGATTTTTAGACAATATAAAAAATGTCGATATAATATAATCTTTCTATTAATAGGTAGGCGATATAAATACATAAATAATAATAATAGGAATATCGAACGCCATGGTTGATCGTGGCGCGAGCTAATTGAAAAAAAATATAGCGGTGGCACAACGGTGTATATTATCTCAAAGTAGAAGTTGCTAATTTAAACAGTGTAAATTTTGAAGTTTTTTTAGCCGAACGTAACTAATTATCTACTGAATCAATTAATACTTAACAAATTGGTAAAAATCAGACAAATTGTGCAAACGCACCGTTTGCAAATAATCATCTAAATCGTACAGTTAGAAATTAAGTTACTAAAGGAAACGTGCAAACATTTTAATGGGAAATTATAATGAAATCTAAAATCACGGCAGCCACATCTTGAGTTGTCATGCCGACCAGTAGCCCTACTCCATTTCGTGTACGCGATGCATTTCAATATTACTATTTCATGACTTCACGTATTTAATATTTATTAATTTATTATTTGTTTCATTTTGTTATCGACTATCACTTCATTAAATCACCTTACACCTTAAATTTGTTATATTTTATTTAATGTAATATTTGTTAAACTTATTGAATAAAAAAAAAGAAACTTGGTGTTTAGTAACTAGGTAATATAGTTTTATATTTCTAATAATTACCAATCCAAATTTTGGTTTGGAATTTAGCTACCTACTGCTATTATTCTTCGTTTCTATATTCAAAAATATATCACAAAATATTGGTGACAGAATAATATATTAGTAGTGTAAAAGCGGGATCACTATATACTGCCGAGATTTTAGTTAAGGACTTTTTCCGCTACAAGATTTATGCGCTACCGAAAAACAGATCGGAAAAAAGCCAGATGGCGTCTAATCGAGGGTTGTAAAAGCTAAGATAATAATAATGATTGGTACGTAATATAATTGGCCAATTGGGCAACGTCGGAACTGTGTTTACACATCAGCGTCAGTGCGGCCGATACAATGCAGCAGGTGGGCCAAGCGATTAATATTTTGGCCATCACTCAACAGCAAACAGTTGTAGTCTGTGTGCGCAAGTGCGCTACGTCCACAAACTAACATATTATGTCTGTATATCTATACATTCTAAATGTTGGTTATAGTGCCTGCGTCCTTGGATTTTGTCAACAGATTGCGTGGGCGCACTGATAATCGATAAATATTATTCTCGCCCCCCAAATACCGAAGACCATAACTGTAAACGCCACTCGTTAAACAGCGTACGTCCTGATCACACTACACGCGAAGGCCGAAGATAGTTCAGGGACTATTTTATACAATAATAATTGAAACAGCCTACAAATTGTGTACATCCCGTCGGGTCTGTCATTCTCATTTTTGAAGATTCGCTATTGCCAAAAAAATCGTTGGTATTCGATGGACGGGTATTCGATGAACGGATTGCACGGTGGACAGGTTGTAATTACATATTATAATAACAATAATTGATATTAAACGTCGTTTTGTTAATAATATGTTCAATGACTTTTAGGAAAAGCTGGGGGCCCTGGAAGGTAGAAACTCGGAATATGTCAAATTGGTTTCGAACGACAACCGAGAATTCATCATAAAACGTGAGCACGCCGCCATGTCCGATATAATAAAAAACATGTTTAATGGCAGTGAACACTTCATCAAAAATAAGACGAATCGAATACAGTATCAATTTATAGAGTAAGTAATTAATCATTGATATACAATGATTGGATTTTCAACGTGAACTGTTGCGTGTTTCATTGTTAGGTATTATGTTATGAATATTATTTACTAAAATTATTGAATCAACTATTGTAGTTATCCCTAGTGGAAAATACACCCAAACCACAAACATCAACTATCACAATTATATTAAGCTATTAAAATGTTACTAAATAAAATTTTAAAGTACTACCTATATCTTAAATCAATATTATTTATTTTTATTTTATAGACACTTATAAACACCAATTAAGAGATCATGAGATTCTAATATTTGATTATGCTATTTATTAACAGTTACCGAACAACACAATTTATTCAATCGATAAAACATCTTTTATTGTTTTTCCTTCTTTCAGAGATTAACTTGGAAAAACTTACATAAATATAACATTAGAAGCAAGATGTTATAATTTGTAGATATTTGTAGTATAATTTAGATATACTATATATATATATATTTGTGTATTGAACAATCAGGGATACATTTTATTATAATATTGTTTTTGTTTTATATTATTACAGTGGAAGGACATTGGAAATAGTATGCAAGTATTTCATGTATAAAGATTATTACACAAAATTCCCTTCAAAAGAAATGCCAAAGTTTCATGTTGACAAGGAGGATGCTATACAACTTATGTTGGCTTCCAGCTATTTAGATTGCTAAATTATGATTGTAAAAAATTGGTTACTTATAATTTTCATAAGATTTTAAAAACAAAAACCTCTTTAAAAATATTTACATTGTTTTAGATTTATTATTTCTACTTTTCCCTTCCATTTGATCTTATTATTGTAATTAAAAATAATACGTTTTTATAAAAACTTTCCCTTTGAAAATAAGATAAAAAAAATAATTATATGCTCATATAATTTAAAAATATATTTAGTTTCTTTTTCAATCCTATTGAGTTTATTATAGAACTAGCTAAATAATCCTGCTTCGCTCATATGTTGAATAGTCGATTTGCATAAACATTGGTTTTTTATGATAATTAAATTATTTAAAGCCTAGCCATATAATATATAATAATTTTTATAAATTATTTAAATAACACGATAAAAAAAAAAAAAACTATAGTCTTTAAATACAAAACCCTTTCCCTTTCAGACAAAAAATGAAAAATTGGGCAATGTGGTGACACGCGGAAAAGTATTTGAAACAATTATGTGAAAGAAAATTGGAAAAAGTTCAATAGTATCGTCAGAAAATTGGTACATAAAAAGTCCTGGTTTTTATATGTAGACATATCTAGGGATATTCACTGACGAAAGTGTTTAATTGTTCACAACTACCAAATTATAAGCAAATTTTAATCATAAGAAATAATTGAGTTTGCACTAACATTGAAAAAAAAAATTTAACGATTATATTTAATTGGTAATACATGTGAACCATCTACAAGTAAGATATAATTCTAAGATAAGCTGTTTAGGTGCTAACTACACAAATATAATAACTTATTTTAATTTTCTATATTAGGTCTTCAGCTTATAGCCCGCTAAAATTTTTATTTAATTTTACGTCATGTTACCAAAGGAGTCTTTTTTAAATTGCAAAAAAATTTGCACATGAAATGTTTTCAATAATTAGCTTTAGCTAAATATATAAGTATATATATAAGCAGACTTTTTCAAAAATGAAAAACATCAAATCTTAGTATAGAATCAAGTTAAGTGACGAACATTTAGAAGCGTCGCTGCAGATTGGAACAACAAAGTTTGAAAATAATTACCAAGTAATTTTAAAAGATAAGCAATTCCGAACTACTCATTAAATAATATATATAACATATATAATTATATTTTAAAATATTTCTTATATATCTTCAATTTTATTACCTTTCTATTTTTCTCTAAAAAAATGACCTGCAATCAAAGGTGAGCATTAACAATTTAATAAGTTACAAGTTAAGTTAATTTTGATATGGACCCAAACAGAGGACGAGCTTTGAGATGGACGAAAGGAGCTTTGAAGTCGTGGTGTTTAAATAAATTGTAAAAACTGGTTAATATTGCAATGAGTTGTTTATTGTAAATTCAGTAAATAGACTGGCGTGAAGGTGCTTGTTGTAACCTAGTAATATCACGGCTGAATTGCAGGAAATGCCATCTACTCACGCTTGTCTTATACTCATTAGTCATCATCTTTATCCCTATCGATGTGCATTCCCTCCAATATATCATGTACAAACAAAATACAAAAGAATAATTTACAGTTGTAATTTTTTACGCTTTTAATGTGAATTATTTATATTTAAAATGCCTAATTATAGCCCTTTTGCACCGGCCACTTCTCAAAGAAATTATAGAAATTTTATCGCAAAAGAGCATCGGATCTTTCTTGATTTATTAGTTCTATTATAATAATAAGTTTTGCCATTATAGTTAAAACTTAAAAAAAAATTTCTGGTTGGTTTCATCCCCTCAGCCCCACTAGATCCGCCATCCCCATAAAAAAATGTTCAGGTGGAGCTATAGCCCAATCGCCCATACTCGTACACACATCTATGGTTATACAATAGCAAAACGTTAAGAGGAATAAATTATAAAACATAAAATAATTGTATTCATTATTTATTAATCAAAATTAGCAAAGTGATTAGCAAAACATACTAATAGATATTTACTTTTAATTTAGTTCTGGACAATTATTCCAAAATAAATGTTAAGCTTGCCCCTCAAATTCAATCCAAAATTAAAATACTAGACGTGTTTTAATAATTATTCAATATTTCAGATTTTAAGTAATTATATATCAGTAGACTTGAAATATAATAAGGACTATGAAAAGGTAAATAAATTTAAGTATAGTCAAATAACCAGAAAGTTTTAAAAATATTAAATTATATTTTTGATTTATAAAATAGACAATTTCTTGCTAAGGGTATTAGAAATAATTCTGGCGATTTTAAAGTACCTAATAATAAAAAAATAATAAGAATAATATTTTAATATAATATTTGAATTTACCAAAGATTTTAAAAAGATGCTCTGACCTTCATTGATCTACGGATATCAAACATGTTGAATAATAACATTATTAATTGTTAAATTTTTTGATTCATCACTGTAACATTCATAATAGGTAAGTAAATTAATGAAATATAGTTGTAACAAATAATATGTAATACACTAATAAACACAATATATTGAACGCAATTATTGAAAACTAATAGTCATGAAAACAACAGTCAAAAAGTGAAAAAGGAATGAGTTGCATATACAGCATTCATGTACGCACACGGCACACGTAGTATATAAGTATCATATATTATGATCGGTGGGGACTGTCCATCGGTCATTAGTAAGTAGACAATTTTTATGTTCATCATTACGGTTTACACAGTTAATAATAAAGGACTACCAAATATGTTTGTGTTATTATTCATATTAATGATCTACAACAAATTGGCGATGAAGAAAACAGTAGTTGGAAAATTGAATAATTTTTCGTTATTTAAACCGTAAGAATATTGCATTAGAAGTTTTGGGTTGTAGGTATTCATAATAATACAAAATGACAAACTTCAATCAGGTTATAGACTCACCTGGAATCTTCGAAACAGATGTGGATATTACAATTTTTGAATCAAAATTGACAAATTTTTTCTTGGCAAATTCAATTGAAAATAATATTCAAAAAAGAACCATATTGTTATCATCGGTCAGTGAAGAAATTCATAAAGTACTATTTAGTTTATGTGTTCCTAGCACACCGAATGACGTAGAGTATGATACTCTAATGAAAATGTTAAGCAAATATTTTAAGCCTGTTAAGCCATATTTTGCGGCTAGGCCTATATTATATCAAGCAAAAAAAGACAAGATAAATCTGTGTGCCAATGGGGTGCACGTGTTAAAAATCTTGCGTCAAAATGTAGATTCTCATCGGAACTAACAACGGTAATTAGGGACATATTTGTTATTGGAATCGGTTCAGGACCAATCCAAGATCGTCTTTTAGATGAAGACGCGTCAAAAGTTGGAGTAACTTATTCAAGTATAATTGAAATTGCAACAACCAAAGAAGCAGCAATGAATGACAGAGGTGGTTGGAAAAAAGAAGAATACGCAGATCTGAAGTACCAAAATAAAACAAGTTGACAGGGTAAAGCCAATCGTAATTTCAATTCGTATAAAGAATCAAAGACGAAATGCGAAGTTTGTGGTCGTTCCAATCACCTCAAAAGAAACTACAGGTACCAAAGCTACGAATGCAACAGTTTGCGGTAAAAAAGGTCATTTATCTACTGTCTGTAAAAAGGGTAAGAAAGATAAGAATAACACTAAAACACAAAATAAATTTTGTGTCTAATAACGATAATGATGACGAAACAGTTAAATATAACCTTTCTGATACTTTTTTTTCTATAATTGATCAAAATTCTCAAAATAAAGCTGTAAAACCGTTTACAGTAGATTTAATTGTAGAAAATAAAAATGTAAATTTCGAAATTGACACTGGTTCACAGCACAGCATAATTTCAAAAAAATTATATCATCAACTGTTTAGTCATATAGTATTAAAAAAAAAACGATATTTCTTTCTCTAATTACATTGGCAATGATATTAAACCAATAGGTAAAATATTTGTCAATTCGGAGCATTAAAATAAAAATTTTACAATGTGTCTTTATGTAATCGACAATCGTGGTTCTCCACTAATAGGTCGAAATGATATAAAAAATGTAAAATGTTTTACTTTGTTTAATATTGAAAATGACAAAAATGTCAATAGTATTCTAAGCAAATTTAACAATATTTTTAAAGATGATCTAGGCACTTTTAATAAATACGAAATTTCATTAAATATCAAAGCTGGGGTGGTACCCAAATTCTACAAACCTAGATCTATTCCTTTGGCATTAAAATGTATAGTTGAAATAGAAATTGAACGTTTAATTAAAAATAACATTTTGGTTCCCGTTGACCACAGCGAGTGGGCAATGCCAATTGTACCAATATTAAAACCAGATAACACTGTTAGAATTTATGGCGATTTTAAAATAACAATAAATCCAGTATTAGAAGGAATTGAATACCCTCTCCCAAAAATAGAACATTTATTTGCAAATATTAGTGGCTCAAAATATTTTTCGAAAATTGATTTAAAAGACGCATACCAACAAATGGTCATCAAAGAATCCGATCGTAAATATACCACTATTAACACACATAAAAGCTTTATTTAGCTATACCCGTAACCTATTCGGAATAAAATCTTCGGCAGGAGAGTTCCAAAATGCCATGGAAATTTCCACAGTTGGCCTTGAAGGTATAGGTATATTCCAAGATGATATTATTGTAGCCGGGTCCACTATTTCAAAACACAATGATCGATTAAGCAAATTATTAAATGTACTATGTAATGTAGGTTTAAGAGTAAAATTAAAAAAATGTAAATTTTTACAAAAATCTATTGATTATTTGGGTCACAGGTTAGATGAAAATGGTTTGCACACATTAATGAAACACACTGATGCTATAAAAAATGCAACTGTCCTAAAAAATAAAATGTTGCTAAAATCATTTTTAGGTTTAATTACGTACTATATGAAATTTATGTCAAACGCTGCAAATATTTCAAAACCACTGTACATACTATTACACAATGGAAATACACAGAATTGGACACCAAAATGTGACCAAGCATTTAACAAAATCAAATAAATTTTAATTTCAAAGCCCGTATTAGCACACTACAATCATTAACTTCCCATTAAACTAGTGGTCGACGCATCATCGTATGTATTAGATGCTGTACTTTTGCACATATACACAGATCGTACAGAAAAGCCCATAGCTTATATATAAAGTGTGTTTTGAGTCAAAGCTTAAATTTCCACAAATTGAAAAGGAAGCCTTAGCAATTATTTACGGCGTTACGAAATTTTATGATTATTTATATGACAGGCATTTTCTATTAGAAACAGATCATAAACCGTTAATATATATTTTTGGCGATAAAAAAGGTATCCCAATCTACCCTGCGAATTAATTACAATAATGGGCTTATGTTTTATCATCATTTGATTTCGAAATAAAATATATAAAATCTGAAAATAATATAGCCGATTTCTTATCACGATTGAAAATTTCAAAATTCACCATCGAAAATCAAAATGAAGAATGCATTGCTCTTAATTTTATTCACGAACAATCGCCATTCACGTTGAATTGGTCTAAAATAAAAATTTAAACAACTAGAGACATAATTCTTGCTAAATTATTAAATGCAGTCAAAACGAGGGAATGAAACAGTGATTTTTTTAATAACTCAGAACTAAAATTGTACAATTCACGAAAAACTCAACTTTCGGTAAAACAAGGACGCTTATTATGGAGTTATCGTGTTGTCATACCAGCTAAATTTCGAAATAAAATATTAACTGAACTTCATTCGGGTCATATGGGTTCCTCCAGTATGAAAAGTTTGGCTCGATCATATTTTTGATGGCCAGGAATGGATAAAGAAATTGAAAATATTACACACAATTGCGAAAATTGTCTTAATGTAAGGAAAAATCACCAAAATCTATTATATCCCCTGGAAATGGCCAGAAAAACCATGGACCAGAGTGCATTGTGATTTTCTTGGACCTTTTCAAAATAAATACTTTTTTATACTAGTTGATGCAACTACAAAATGGTTAGAAATATTTCCAGTAAACAATATGGCAACAGAAATTGTCATAAACAAATTATCGGAAACGATAGCTCTATTCGGTATTCCGAAAACAATTACATCAGATGGTGCAAAATGTTTTACAGATTTTGAATTTCAATCGTATTGCAAAAATCTAGGTATAAGACATATCCAGGACCTGCTGGGGGAGTTCACGAGAACGGAGGACATAGCGGTAGCGCTGGTCAGCGAACCGTACGGTGACGGTGGTGCTGGCTGGCATTTCGACTCCACGGAGAGAGCCGCCGTATTTGTCCTCCGCAGCGGACTCACACTCGGCGACGTAGAGACGGGCGATGGGTTCGTAGCAGTTACCGTGGGGGGGCACGGCTCGTGCCTTTAGTTGCTACGCTTCCCCCGCCATGTCCATTGCCGAGTTCCAGCAGTTCCTGGGGCGTCTCGAGGCCTCCGTGAGAAAGCACAGCGGCGCGGGAGTCGACCTCATCATCGGGGGAGACTTCAACGCGCGGTCGGCGTCCTGGGGGGACCACCTCACGGACGGCCGAGGAGACGTCCTGTCGGAGTTCGCCGAATCCCTGGGATTGGTCATCATCAACTCGGGGAGGGAACCGACGTTCTTCGGGAGGGGGAGGGGGTCCTGCGTCGACGTTACCCTAGCCTCAGAATCCGCCGCCAGAAGGATCCGGGGGTGGACCGTGCGTACGGACGTCGAAAA
>JACXSJ010004525.1:0-12699 GCA_014851325.1 Pentalonia nigronervosa
AAATATACGATGTTTATCGTTTCTTGCCACCTGCTACTCAAGTACGATTAAATTATTATCAAGTGCAATAATAAATTTGCATATTTTGTACTTTTGTATTACAGTCAAACTTGGTTAACTAGAAAACGTCAATACCTCGAACTTTTTCCCTTGCCCCTAGAATATCCTAGTTTAACAATGCAAAAAATCTTGTTTAACTTAAAACTTTTTATAATTATAAAATTTGATATTTTCCTCATTTATGTACATTTACTATTGAATTTCATTAGTTTTATTGTTACTGATAAGTGTTTTATCTAATTGGCTTATTACATGACAACAATTTATTATCTACTAACATACATAAACACTTAAGTGTTCAGTGCTCCATTACATATTTTTTTATTAAGTATAATAAATAATATAATAAATACTTATATTGTACCATTGTAAAAAATAATACATATTTTGAAATTTTATTTGGATAACTCAAACTTTTTTTCAACTTTGAGTTAACCAAGTTTGACTGTATTCGGTCAGTTTTAAAATAATTAAATTATTATTACATTAATTTATTATTATTATTACATTTAATTCCTAATTTTTATAATTTTATAGGTTATTCTAATATCAGCGACTTTACCACACGAAATATTAGAGATGACTGATAAATTTATGACTGATCCAATAAGAATCTTAGTAAAACGGTTCGTAAATAATATTTGACTAAAAATACATTGATTTAAATTTTTAACCAATTAATACATTTTATGTAGTGATGAATTGACACTCGAGGGCATTAAACAGTTTTTTGTAGCTGTTGAACGAGAAGAATGGAAGTTTGATACTTTGTGCGACTTGTATGATACACTGACTATAACTCAGGCAGTTATTTTCTGTAGTACTAAGAGGAAGGTTAGTCATGGATCATTAAAATAAAATAAAGTGTGATTCATAATTAACCAGTAACATTGAATTGTTTAGGTAAACTGGTTGACAGAAAAAATGAGGGAGTCAAATTTCACAGTAAGTTCGATGCACGGAGACATGCCACAGAAAGAAAGGGATGCTATCATGAAAGAATTTCGCGCTGGACAAACGTAAGTGTTTCAAGCATTTCTTTGTATTTTTAAGATTATTTTAATTGATGTGATTATTTAACATTATTTAATTAATTTATATATGTGTGTGTTTGTGTGTATGTGTGTATACAGAAGAGTTTTGATTACAACAGATATTTGGGCTCGTGGAATTGATGTACAACAGGTATCTTTGGTTATAAATTATGATTTGCCAAACAACCGTGAATTATATATACACAGGTAATAAATTTTCTTTGAAATTAAAAATTTAAAATAAATACATTTTTTAATAAGTGTACCCCCTTCTCACTATTTTATAAGAATTGTTTTATAACGTTTTTTATTGATTCTAATCTATTAAGTAATAAAATAACAATAATTTTATTTCAGGATTGGACGTTCTGGAAGATTTGGCCGCAATGGTGTTACAATTAATTTTGTTAAAAGTGATGACATAAGGATCTTACGTGATATTGAACAATATTACTCTACACAAATTGATGAAATGCCAATGAATGGTAAAGCTAACTAATAATTATTATATTATAAATTATGATATATCATTAATGTAAAATAAAATAAAAAATACTTACTTTATAATTTTATATACATAACTCTGGATTGTATCTTTAGTTTTTATTTCTTATAAAAAACTTATTAATCAAGTATTCAACAAAACTTATATGAATAAATATAATATAATATTAATACTAAAATATTGATTTTATTTTTCAGTTGCTGATTTGATATGAAGACGTGGAAAAAAATTAGTGTTAGAACTTACTCAATACATTACAATTTTTTATTATATTATAATTGAATATTCACTAAAAAACAATATTTTGTATTTTAATTTTTAGAACATATTTTAATAATATGTAACAATTATAATTCCTAATGTAAATTTTTCTTAATTATGATTTGCGTGTAACATATAATTGTTAAAACTTCTGCAGAATAAAAATTTTTTCACCGAATATTAAAAATGAAAATATTGTTAAATAAAATATTATTTATGTAAGTAATAAGTATAAAAACAATTAGGTTTAATAAAACAGAATGAGTGAAAAACATACAAACTTGAACAGTTGCAACCTATTTTACTTTTCAAATAAACAATAGTAATTAGGGATAACTCAAAATGGTGAGAATTTTAATGCACAGTGACTAAGTGACATTTTTTTTTAGTTGTATCATAAATTATAATAACATATAAAAATTATCCTACTACATATTTAAGCTCAAAAAACTTCACATTTAATATAATTATTATTTTTGAATTTATTTGATAAGTCGATTTGTGGTTGGTAAAAAGAAAATTAATTAGCAGTAGGATGATATTTAAATTAATAATTTTAATCTATTAATTAATATCAAGAACAAATTATTGTAATTTTATTGTTTATAACTACAGTTTGAATGTTTATAACTGCATATATATATATATTTTAGTGCAACCAGAATTATTCGAAAGCATATGCCGGATTCACGGTGTCTAGATTTTAAATCTGCAAAATTATTTTACATACATTAATATAGTTGACATTTTGAGAATATAATGATATGTTTTAAATTTAGTAGTTTATTTTATAGACAAAGTATGATAAAGTTAATTTTATGTAGTACTTATCAGTTGATGCAGAGGCTATGGAGTGGTCTTTTTAAATTAATAAAAATATATTGTTGGGTTGCCAACGGTCTTAAAAATTTTATAATATCATCAAAATCATTGTGATTTTATTGATATCAATTTTTCCCACTTTTTTTTAAATGAAAGAGTTTTAAATACATTTATTAAAGTACTTGCATTATATTTTACTATTTATTACATTACATAATAATATTATAATAAAAACAAATTTTGTTCCACATAATCTTGACTCAATTATACCTTGTATTTGTGTTTCTTTAATTGTCAGTTTAAGTAATAAATATATTCGTGAGTACATAAAAATCGGTAAAATATGTGATGTTTAGCAAACCTGCCAATTAGCAAATAAGTTGTTAACTCGTGAAAAAATTTAAGATTTCAGCAAAGGATGGAAAAATGTATTATTCTTATAATTTTAGCTTTTAGCTTAATTTGTTTGTCATATTTAGGATAGTTGTTTAAAATGTCAATTATTATTAATATTGTAAAATATTTGATTAATAGTATATTTTTTTTTTTTTTTTTGATTATTCAATACTTTTTTAAATACTTTCAATATCAAGTATTTTCGTGGTATTTTAAATACTTTTTTTTTATTGGATATTGGTTAATTTTCTAATGATTCATTTAATTTGTTTTTCATGTACATTATCGAATATAATATCATTTCTGGTTATTATAGTTAATTATTTATTTCATATATAATAAAATGTGAAAATGATAATCACCAGTCACATTATTTCTGTGACTCAATTATAAATTTGCTTTAAGAAATATAAATATTTTTACCTTTTAACCGCATTAATTTTCAAAAATCTCTTAAACTATAATAATCATAACTATTTATATTTTGATAACTGATAAGTACCTAGTTGTTAAAATTTAAATTATTTTAATTACTTTTAATCTGTTCGTTATTTCTACAAAAAAACTATTGGTTTTTTTTTTTTTTTTTGTGCGTATATTTGCATATATTTGAAATACTTATAAATGTATTTGAGTATTTTAGTTTGAGTTTTACTCGAATATATTTGCTTATTTAGTATTTGTCACCATTCAATATGTATTTTAAGTACATTTTTTAAGTTTTTTGTACAACAGTGTTTGTTATATCTTCCCTTGTATAATGTATACACAATGGTAGGTAATAACTTCTCATAGTTGTTGAAAAACTAGAAAAATTTCTTAACAATACCTGTTTAGTAGCATATTTACAATAAATAGTTTAGTTACAATTTTAAAATAGTGATATAATTTTGAAGTATTTACAATATTTAATTTGCAGTTGATGTCCAGTGGTAAGAGTCTATAATTAATCTTTTGAATTTATTATTGTAAGCATTATTCATAAATCTTTAGTCCACACAATAGCAAAGTATATAATACATTTTTCAACTGTTTATATTATTATCTCTTAGTTTACCTATATATTTTAAAATACTCATAAAATTTAATGTTATTTAAATGTTTTTATTTTAAATATGTATAAGGATAACCATTTTCAAAATATTTTGTCTCTTTTTGAACTATTTATATATAGTCCCCCCGCTTTTAAATTCAAATGCAATATTTTTGTCAAAAATTAATTCAACCTCCTGTATTACTAATATTAAAATAAATTAGATACTTAAATAGTGACATAAATATATCATAATATTATAATATACTTAGAAATGTAGGACTATCTTCACTAAAAAACATTTTTCGTACTATGATACAGCACCTATACAGTAATAGAAGAGCGGCGGATACCTACATACAACTTTTTTTTTTTAATAATTTGATCAAGACAAGTCCAGATTAAGGAGAGAGAGCATGGCCCCTGGGCCTTGATAGTTGGAATTTACTTAGAGGCCTCAGATTTGTCTCTTTCTTTGTTATAAGCTATAATATTGCATAAATTACATAAAAAAAAAAGATAATAATCATTGCTGACGATATTTGTCACAATTATGCTTTGAATTTACAAAAATCGTTAAAAAAATACATTTTAAATTGATAAAACAGTAGTATAGCTTGTGAAAATAATGTTATTAAATTTAGTCCAGAAATTAATAGTATGTACCATGATGAAGAAAGAAGAACATAAAAAAAAAAAAAAATTATGTTACCATGGTTTATAGCACTGTGTTGCAAGTTGGTAATTAGTTAGGAATTGAAACTCACAGCATAATTATTGATAAATTTTTCTCATTAGTAGACAAATAAATTGTGGCTTACAAGTTTGTTACAGACAACTTTTTATCTGTTACAAAATTGTGTGTTCCAATTGTTGATACAACTTCAGTGGTATACCCAGGATTTTAGTACTACGAGTTAGACCAGCTCATGAGAGGCCACCTGTATAGGAATTCATCTATAAATCCAAAACCACTCATTTCACTAATGATATTTTAATAAAACTTGACTAATTAGCATACAAAACTAATGTTCATTTTACAAACTTTTATTAATTGCATTTTAATCAATTAATAATCAATTGACAGATAACCAACATTATAAATAATGTTTTCATTTTAAACATTTTTAATGGTCAGTTTTATTTAAATCTATAAATGTTACTTAACTATAAGCATCATTAAAAAAAAAAAAAAAAAATAGTATTTCTGTCCTGTTTTTATGCATGCTTTTTTTTTTCATTCTTTTATTTATTATATACCTACTAAATAGAAGGTACATAGTTCTAATCTGATGCAAAAATAATAAAAATATTAATGACATTACACCTTTTTTTTTTTTATATATAAATCACTTTTAGGCATAAACTATTTTAAAAGAAATTAGTATTAATAGTCAATAGATAAGTAAAGAAAAAAAAAATCTAAATGATTATGAAAGAGTAAATACTAAAACAATTTTTTTCTTATTACAATATCAATGGTTTAAGCTATGATGCTTTCAATGCTTAATATTGCTAAATTGGTAGATGTTGTTTAGTCATCATCAAGCGAAGGTAAGTCTTAAGAAATATAAAGTTAATTAAAACGTTTTTCTACAATTACACTGTACATACTATTTTGTGTAAATAGGCATAAGCATACATTTATATGACGCAAGTACCAATAAATTGTGTATATAATAATATTATACTACATTAATATATGATAATAAGAGAAATATTTTGAAAAATAATCACCCCAATGGTATATAAAAAGTATAAAAATATAAATTATGAGTCAGCAGAAATTAAATGAAAATGTATCCATAGTTTACTACACATTGTATGACAGTATTATTGTTAGTATTTTACTTGTAATATTTATAATTATACCTTTCATAAAAGAAACAAAAATTTTCCATGTCACTGTATATAGGTATGATAAAGATTTGAGAGTGTCCAGTATACAGTTTTAAAAATTATTACTATTATACATATTTGTTCAAATGAAATTGTATTTATGTCAAAAATCAAAATATTTTTTTTTAATCTATTTAATTGAAATTCAGATACTTCCTTTACCCTACTATTTCCTATCATCAAAATTTCAATCTAGAAGCTGTCTAATTACTTCGCTCCGTCGCTCACCAATGTGAAAAACTTCGATAATAAAATCGAATATATCGATATAATATCGATTCACACAAATTAATTATATAGATTGTATAGATTCTGTCAAATGATACATCATTTTTGATGGTCACTTAACAAATAAAAACTACTTTCTCTTTGTAAAAAATTATGTAAATTTATTCATATGTTTATATTATCAGTACTTTTCCAATTACAACATGTTTTAATTGTTAATAAACCTTTGGGTTGTTTCACGTGATAGAAACAGATTTTTTTCTTACAAATAATAGGGAAGACGTTTTACCAGTAAAGATTGTTCGATATAGTCTGTTTATAATATTATATCCTTTTATATATTTTTTCAACTAGAATAATATAATTAATTATTTATTAAATAAAAAAAAAAGAATATTAATAATGCAAGTCGATCGGTTGTTTTTCCGTTTGAATCCCATACCGCTGCGACACGCTTCACTGTTGCCGTATTCCCGCAGAGCCATCCACAATATTCCGTCAACAATGTCTGAATAAAAACCGACAGAATTAATAATTATAATTTATAATAATTAATTACTGTATGACTGCATGAATGATGTATGCATGCAGTGTATAATACAACAACAAAAACCTTTTGTGTAAAAAAAATATGAGAAAAACAATTAAATTTATATATATATAACCAGATTACACTTCAAGTGGCAATATTATAAAATAAGAGGTGGAATGTAAGTACCAGCACTTATTTTAAATTCTATATAGTATATTATATTATAGTAATTTAGTATTTATAATCAATGGTACTAGGTAACCAAACTTGTTAAATATTTAGGTATACACTGTATTTAAATAGGCACTTTTTTTTGTATTTTAAATATATATCAAATACTTATTATTATAATATTATGTTGTATTTAAAAATATTAAATACGAAATTCTTTTAAATTAAGTTCTTAGTTTTTTCGCAAACATGGGTTATTGTCTACGGGAAACGACTTCGATTATTGAATTTTGTTATCAGTGGTAATGGTAAATACTTGACAAACAATTTAAACATTTACGGGAAAAATAATTTTTGCGTAAAAATATAAGTATTTGAAAGTGTTTGAAATACTTTTTAAATATATTTGTGTTTGTATTTAAATACTTATTAGAAAAGGTATTTAAACAAATATTAAAATTAGTATTTAAAGAAATTTAGGTGCCTACATCTGAAAAGTATTTTGAACAAGTATGTAAGTAACCGCTCTGCTGCATAGAAGGAGTCGAGTGTAAGGTGTAACTCGTCATTGAGTAGGTCGTAGTTTGTACAGGTCACTGTAATGGATGTGTTAAATTTAAATTCAATGATAAATCACTTGCATACGAAAAACGATTCTGAGCGAAGACGGTCTGTCAACCTTTTATCATATAATTAATTTATTGCTATTAATTATTTTACTATTTAAAGTAATACGTTATGAATTATAAATAGGTAATACCATAAAAGTTTTACGTGCGAATATCCAATTTCATAAATATTTCTACTTCAATGCTTATAAAAATTGTTTTTAAGATTATACTAAACTTTTACTTCAAATCCAGGACTTTAAATGCATGTAAAAAAAGTCGTGCATATGTATCTTTAATATTTTTAAACATATTTTTCAAAATTCCAAGTATCTATATATTATTTATTTTTGAATTATCACAAAATAAAAAAATCGGTTTTTAAAAACTACATCTGTGTAGTCCTAACCCGCTGAAATACCAGCTAGATTCACTTTCCTACCTGCAGAAAAAAATGGAAGTTGTAAATCGAAGCACTTTTATTACTTCAAAAGGTAAATACAGATAGAAAAATACATACCAATATTGGTAAAACGAGATGAAAATAAATATAATATTTGATCGTAGTACTGCACAGATGTATAATGAAATTGTAGGGTTCTGACTATTCTGAACCACGGATTTATTATCATTATTCAAAGTTACTTTTTTAAATCGAAATAAGTTTTTTTTATAAACATCGTTAAAATTGAAATTCCTGTTATCATATTATGGTATATATATATTTTGTCGACAAATATATTATATTTTTTACAGACTTAACGAAGCTACAAAGTACGAGAAAAACCGGAATCAAAGACTTTGGTCGATCATCGTCAAAAACGCAACTGCTTCAACTAATCTGAACACGTTTTTCTTCAGTAGACCGAATTCTAATTTATGATATCAGAGATACCTCGTTGGTTGTAATTCGATGAATAAATACATTATTTTATTTAATCGTTCATAAAAATTTTAAGTGCACGAATCTTGTTTTTTTTTAATTTTACGTTTCAATAAGTTTATATACGCGAATCAAACATAATATAATCATCGACTATTGATAAATAATTTAGTAGTATAGTTACTATTATTAATGACCTAAATAATATACTAGCTGTCCCGCTCAGCGTTGCCTGAGCCAAATATTAAGTTAAAATTAATCTCAAGTGATTTACATGCATCTAAACCACCTAGGTAGGCAATCCACTGCATTGGATCGTGGACAATATGTGTGCAGTAAATTATCAGGTAGGCAATCCACCTGCGGTGTATTGCGAATTCCATGGGTGCGTAAGTGAAATTAGAATTAGGTAGGTACATGAAAAATAATGCGACAGTTACCCATGCCAAAGATTTGTTTTTTTTTTTATAAATTTAATACCAGATAAGCAATCTATAAATTTTCCAGATATAGCGGCGGGTCTATATCTGGTCTATTTACTCATAGCAGCGACATGACAGTGCCGTGACCGTTCCGTATTCCCCCGGCGTTTTTAGACACATTTTCGACTATAGACATCTTTGCTATAACGACGGCGAGTGCGAGTATATTGTAAGTATTAGTACGACGCGAATGACGGATGTCGGGTAAAAAGTGTTGTGACGCATTTGTAGTTCGAATCCGACACTACTGAATACGACGTAAGGCGTTAAATTAAAACCTTACACTAAAACCTTTCTTGAGTCTAGACCTATTTAATAATGAAAACTGTACTAAAATTCGTTGAGTACTTTTTAAGATTTTTTCGAACAAACAAACAAACAAACACTGTCATTTTATACAATAATAAGATTACGTATGTTTTTAGTTTTTACGTAAAAAAATTATAAAACCTTTCAGTTTTTGAGGATTTTTTTTAACAGTACTTTTCAGCCCTGTAATATGCTAACCGCTTTACATGTCTTGCATCTTTGATATTTTAACAACATTATTTAAAAAATAATTATATATATGTATATATCATTACTTCCTACATTTGGTTTAACGCAAACCAATTCCGAAATATAATTTTATAGTTGTAAATTGTAACTTATGATAAATTACTATAGAAATCAAAAAGTTATTCTGAAGAATAGTTGATCATTGTTATTATATATACATGAGGTACATAAATATAAATGCAATATAATATATTTACAGAACAATAATTTTCCAAATTTCCTAATAACATTTTCGAGAAATTAGTTTATATAATAGTATTATAATATGATCATACACTCTAGTAGTAGATTCATTGAGTATTTATTAACCATATTGTATAGAATTTAAAGCTGTTAAATTAAAAAGAGTTGACAAGGGATTACGTCTAGAAGAGTCATGGGCCGGGCTTGCATTTGAAAACAGTTTTACGTTATACAATTTTTGGGCTTATCTTTATTTAGAAATAAAACGTTAACTATACAATTTGAGAATTTATTGTTGTCTAAAATTTAAACGTTCTGCAACTTTTGCGTTTTTTGTTATTATATTTAGAATGAAAACTTTATATAATTTTTGTGTTTATCGTTAAAAACAATAGCTAATTCGAGGAATGGCTCGGATACGGAACATTATAAATTCTTGAATCGATTGGTATAATAAATAAATAAATCACACGGAATAAATATTTTTATGAAACCAATATCATAGATTTTAAATAAATGGATATTAAATAATTTCGTTTTGCGTTATTTTTAATTTAATGACATTCTATACATTATTACATTTTGCGTTATGTTTTAATATATTATAATATTTTGTTAATCGTTATTCGTTATATTTTGTCTTGTGGTATTTAATTATTTTCGTTTACCGTTTTTTGTTGTACACCTACGTATAATGTTTTAATCATAACTTTATTATAACGTTTACAAGCCCTGGTCATGCGTGTGTTAAATTATCGTTAAATTTATCGATGTGTTGTGAAGTTGTGATAGGTATTCGAATGTACCTGATGCTAAATTATAACATATTTATTATGAAATAAAATTATCATTGGAATTTAAAAATTCATCATAATATTATTCATATTATATTGATTAAACTAAATTTTAAAGAAGTAGTCAATTATTATTCAAAAGTTTCTAAGTTATTTAAAATTCTTGTTAGGAATTACATATATTTATAAGTATAGCTGTATAATAGGTACCTTAAGTCTATGGTAAGTTATAATGCTTGAAGAATTAAACTACGTCAATAACATCTAATACTGAACTTCTAAATCGACGTACATTATTACGTTTAGCATACATATTATTTTATTCGTGCAATTATTTTGTATTATGTAACTACTTATACATTTCTTTAAGCATTAACTAATAAATAATACTCTATTAAAGCATTTTCTTCTAATAACGTTTAAAACAAAATATACAAGTATGTATTAAATAAAAAATTTAATGAAGACTGCAGATGAGTAAAAGTTTAAGGAATTTAATTTTCGGTTTAGCCGTCAATATGTCTAAATTTTTAACTTAAAAAAGCTAAGTTAATTTTCAAAAATGTCATCATACCATATTAATACTACTATATACACATTTAAAGTTATGTAAGTTGCTTGTTATACTCCTCACATTAAGTATATACTTCGAAGGTTGTATGCATACAAAATTGTTTTGTTTCATTTACATAATAGCAACATTTTTTGTTTTTTAAATCAAATTTGAAGGATTACAAAATATATAAGTTTAGTCATGCAACATATAGCGTATGATAGATACATTTAGATGCGTCATGCCCGTGTTTTTTTTTTTAAAATTAAATCCTAAGACAATATTAATTTATTACGTATATTGAAGTTTGTATTCAAAATACTTTTGTAAGATAAATCATTGAATATTTTATCGAGAAAACGTTTTTGGTTACATTTATGTTTGATATAGTCGGATTGGTGTTGACCATGTCACAACTATTTGACGTTTGACGGTATATAATTTCTCTATAAATATAATAAGCGTATATATATATATAATTCTATAGTTAACTTGGCACGTTTATACAATATATGGTTATATTTAACATTACAATTAAATGAGGGTAGTGCAACCGCGCCCAAGTTGATCAAAATCGGCAACGTAATAATTAAACCACCACACCCTTTGCAGGATGCAGCTGCTAATGCATATACAATATAGCCTATAATCTATATATTATTTATATTTGATGCACACCACATCGCCTAAATTTGCTTGTGCAGTTGGCGAGTGCATGATAACATAAATCTAGTGCAGCGTTATATAGAATTCAACTCGCAAATCGAAGAAATATAAACATTATGAATTGTATTTTCAAATAGATTATAACGACCAATAATATACTATCATCTATACTATACGCCACCACTAAAACGATATTACTATAATCATAAATTATGATCATACGTTCAAATTAAAGATTATCATAATGCAGCACAATAATTAAAATCAATTTAGGTGTATTTCAGTCTTAAAAATAATAATTGTCAATGAAATCGTCAATTGTTACAATATCCCTATCGATTATTACGTCATTCGTGTACAAACTACGAATGCCGTATTGCCATTACAACCTGATATTGGGTTAAGTAAGGATCGAATAACCGACAAAACCACGCTGAGTTCCTGTAAGCCTTTTTATTATGTGTTAAAAATATTAATATTTACCAATATAGTACCTATCTATGTCCTATAATACAAACGAAAACATTTCTTCTAATTTATATGGTTTTAATCAAATTATTTGATTTGTGTTTTATTATAATACGAATATAACCAGAAATACGTAAGTCATATATCTTATATTTTCATAATATATAATATGCATTGAATTAAATAAATAGACTATAAATGAGTTAAATTATAAAGACGATTCCGTACACTTTTGTTAACTTCCATCAGAATTTCAAAATTTGTATTATGAATGTAATATGTATTATAATATTTTATATAATTATATGTTGATGGCAACTAGATATACAATTATATAAGGCTATATTATATAAGCAAAGATAAATTATAATAATAATATGTATTAACATTGAACATAGATACCTACCTAAAGCATCTATACTTAATATAATATCACTAATATTATTATTTATGATTGTTTAAAACAAAACAATATTAAAATTGTTTTTTAAAAATAATGAATCAATTTTAATGATTGACATTTAAGAGAAAATATTTATTTTATACCTACCTATTATATTATT
>JACXSJ010004526.1:0-12672 GCA_014851325.1 Pentalonia nigronervosa
AAAACAATGAATTTGAATGAATCGAGACAATTATTTTTTGATTTAATGATAAGGTTTTTAATCTGATTTTTAGACCTAATTTTGCGCAAAGGCGTACTCATGAATATTTTTAGCAATACATCACTGTGTAACTACATATTACCATTGATTATAAATTTATAACTATATTAGTATTTATGGTCAATGATTTTATACACAATATGTATAGTTAGACTAAATAGCAAAAAATCAATTTTAATATGATTATTTATAACGGGATTCTTTGCCGTTTGAATATTAGTGAAAACACCATATGCCCGTAATATTAGTCCAATGAATAATAAAAAAAGTTAGTAATACCCAAATATCAAATAAATCGATTCTATGTACATCTATAATATAGGGAGGCACCTACATTATCCGAAATCGCAACAAATACATAATGTTTTGTATATTTGCTTTTGTTATATAATCTATATAAAGTATAATATATAATGTTGAACGATGATAAAACTAGTACATACCGACAACTTAAGTCCAAATGATTTCTGCCGTGTGCCGGTGTAACGATCAGTGCTGGAGTGCTGGTTTTTGATTGATTATGTAGCGGGATGCTGTAAATAGTGGAAATGCCATATGCACATAATGAATAATAAAAAAAAATAGTTAAGAAATTATAATATTTAAACATTTAATAAATCGTATCCTATTTAAGTGTATAATGTAGGTAGGTATACTATTCGAAATCACAACAAATATAATATAATGTTTTGTATTTGTATTCGTTTTATAATCTATATTGATCTTAAAATATGTGATACTAATAAAACTAATACGTACCGACAACTTAGGTGCAAATGATTTTAGCCGTGCGTGCCGGCGTAACGATCGGTGCTGGAGTGCTGGACTGAATGCCGCTGACCACACCGCCAATGTGAAACATGTTTCAAAGGTTCGAGTTCTCTCCCCACCTCGTAGTAGCAGTCGGTGTGTACAATAATGTACAATTATTATACCTACGAACATGAATTTTAGTCCGTTAGGAATATTTGGTACCTACAGCTGTGTTAATTTGAAATGGGTAGCTCTTGGAATTTGTATTCAATACCTGTATATCTGTGTAGTTATTTTATACTATGATAGTTTATCGACATGACACAATAGTGTGGGTCAAAGGTATAAGTCGGTCGTCGGTAGCAGGTAAGTCATAGGTATAGGTCGGTAAAAAAAAATGTTGGTATTTTATTTTAAATAGCCTTGGCGACAGTGGCCAACAGTTGAGATAGATTTACCTGCATATTAAATTAATTTTGATATTAATGGACTTTTATTTTTGTTTTCTTAAAATATGTCTATTTTTTTACGTTAAACGTTTACCCAGTTTGATAGAACCTATAAATCTATAAACGATTAAGAGTTATTAAATTTGGTCGAGTCGAAAGATTACAGGTGGCCACAAAGTTTTTTAACTACCTATATTATTTTGACTAAAACAAAAAACAGACTGACAATCCACAAAACCATCGCAGACGATTTACTTTCTGACTACAGCAATTTCCATTTATTTTACCTAACATAACATAATCCAATGTTCACAATTACTTCAAGTTCAATAATGTTTTACAGCGAAATTACACGCATCATACAGCAAATAATATATCAAGAACAATTCATAGATTGCAGAAAAATACAAACTTAGAATAATAATAAATAAATTATCAATTATATTATTTTAGATCATTATGATAATGTGTATCTTTTGTGGGTTATTAGTCATCATCTTTTAGAACTTTTTTTAATATTCTGATTATGATGGTTGGCAACTAATTAATTCATGTTGACGTAATCGTTTCGATAATTAGATAATTAGCATCATGCTTTAAAATATGCAAGTTAGATAATGGTGAGCATAATGTATTACGGCGAAGGTGTCAGACCGATTTACATAGTAGTTTGGTTTTTCGCCACACCTAAATTAAGCGCTGTATTTTAAAAGTGTTATAGGGTTTGTATTTAAATAACAAAATAAATAAAAACTAATACGTTTTATGATCCATGATAGAAATTATATTATATTATAGATTATAAATTATTTTTATCATGTTACGATCATAACCATTCGTATATAGTTGTATTCGATCTTCAATATTATTGTATACATTTTTCTTTGCACGTACCTAGTGTTTATTTCCAAAAAAAAAATGCCTTTAGCGTGTTGCGTAATTTATTGTAATTCAGGGTATAAGAGTAAACAAATAAATTCTTCCTTCCATTTTCCTAATAATGAAAAACTTAAAGAAAAGTGATTAAAAGCTATTCCTCGTAAAGACTTGGTCGTAAATTCATTTACTGTTGTATGTGAAAAACATTTTTAGGATGAATATATTATTCGGATATGGGAGTCTGGTACAGGGGACAAAAAAGTTGTGGTAATATATATTGTATAATAATAGTTGATATGGTCATTATACAATTACTTTATTATTATCCTAATTATTTAATTATTATTAGATCAAACTAAATCGACCGAAGTTAAATCAGATGCAATACCTTCCATATTTCCTGATGTTAAATATCTATCCAAAGAAAAAATAATAGAAAACCTCCTACTCACAGAGAATTTTGTAATGTCATTTCAACTGATCTTGAAATATCAGACAATAAAGAATAAACATTAAAAATGACATCTACTTAACTACTTTTTTATTTTGTTACTAATTGACAAGGGTGAACATTAACGAGTTAAAAATTAAAATTAAGCTAAAACATTAAGTTTATATTAACTAAGTTGAGTAACTCGTTATTTTTTTTTTTAAACTAACTTTTAATTTAATAAGTTAAGTTTTTAACATATTTAACGCGTTAGCTTCAAGTTAATTGTATACAGATTTAATAAAAATAAATTTAATTTAAAATCATAATATGCGACCCATCAATTTATAACTATTGGCTTATGAACAACCTTTTTGATTCTTTGAACCGCAGATTAACAGCAGAAGGAATATACTTCTGATCAGATACATGTTTCTTAGAAATATCGAATATCAGTAAATTAATTGTCTACCTACATTAAATTTATTGTTTATGAGCGCTCCGATGAATGGATTGATTACACAATAATATTGTGTTGTGTGTATTATTATATTTATATTATCTATAAATGCTAAGTGGGCCGGTACAAAAATACGAAATAACCTAATGTGTATTGTATTAAAAAATATTTAATGCAGGACAATAGGCCGATTGGGTCCCAGCCTGCCCTTGTTTGGGTGTATTGTATATTTGTATGCCGTTTATGACAGGTAGCAAATCGGATTTAATAGAGAGTTTACATCAATTGCATATCGTATGAATTTGGTCGCCGTACAGTTTTGAAACTCTTCAGTACACACTGTACAAATGTGCCGTATACTTTAGTCGATAAGTCGTAAACATTTTTAATAACTGTTTTAAAAATGATATGCATTAATGTACAATAACCTTTATTATATACACATTGTGATATATAATTAAATATACAAACATTAATTAATGAATATTTGTCAAGGATTGCACATAATTCATAAATTATTTTTTTTAGAATTCATAATATTTTTTTGTAGAAAAATGTCAAAAGATTATTCATTTTTATCGTAGTTTATATAGTAACTTTAAACATGAATAGTTATTATAATAATTTATAGTAATTTTTGTCATTTTTAAATATTAATAACTAGCTACATTTTATTACTTTTTTTTAACGACTTATCGCAAGTAACTAATCAATTTAGTGACTGATTTACCAAACGATCAATTTTACCACAACCAATTTAAATTAACCTAGTTGATATTTTGATAAGTTAAAAATTAAAAAATCTCTGTACTTTTCAAAATAATTAGGAAAAACGGGAATTTTCATGCAATATCAGTTTTCAACATAGCCGATTTTGTTATTTCATTTTCATAAAGTTGAATAAAGTTGTAGGTATTTGACATTTTCATCAAATATTTTGTTAAATACTAGCTGTATTACCCAGCGTTTTTTGTTGTTAAATAAAACTGCGACAAGCAATCCAATTGCGGCAAATTGTAATATGTAACTCAGTAGCTTCCAAGAAATATTTTTCAAGCGTAGTAAAACACGATTCTACCCACCCACTCACTACCAAAACCCAAAAAGTAATGGATTTTTTTTTGTTAAATTAATTGTTAAAGGTATATCATCGTGCTGGAAGTGATTAAAGCAATTTAAAAAAAGTAACCAAAAAGTATTAGCGTATGCATGGAGGGGGAGGTCTCTTGAGTTTTTTATAATTAATGTAAATATTGGTATACCATGTACGTAAAACGTAAATATGAATTACAAGGCTCATATAGTCATATTACATAAAATTTTTAAATTATTACATATACCTTGCCTAGTAAATAATGCTTATAAAATTCCTAATAACATACTGTTTTTGAAATATATTTTTCTTTGAATATTCTTCTCCTCTTATTTTTAATGTATAGCAATTGCTATAACTTGTCAAAGGGTTTTGCACCACTTAGTAACTTTTTCTCATATATAATAACCAGTGGCTTCCTATTGTAAAACTCTAATAACCCATCTGGAATTCCAAATTTAATATGTGCACAAAATTTGATGTAAATTGGTCAAAAACTGCGGATTTGCAGCTGCATACTAGTTACGTCCCAATGTAACTGTGAAAAAGGTCTAAATTGAATTGCAACCCAGTTAATATTTACCATATCTATTATAGATTCATACCTTAACAGTAATATTTTTGTGTTCATTCTAATTCTGAAAATTATACAACTAAGAAGTACTCATACAAATAACCGCAGAATAAATAAAATAGAAAAAGAAACATTTATTAGAAGTACTACGAAACAGTTAGAAAAAATCAAATTGACAAACTTAAATTTATAAAAATAATTTTGTTATGACTTACCCAGTTAATACAGTAAACTTTACATTGAGCTTGTCGTTGATTAGTTTCTTCCAGAAGATGGTTAATGGAAGTTGGTAGGTTGGGTTCGTTCAGGTATCAACACAAGTTCGTTGAGTTACTAATTAGTGTATTAAAGTGAAGCGGTTAACAGAACTATTATATATACTTAAATTAATAAATATATTATTAAACGTATTATAAATTCGACATGTAACACTCGACTGACGTCGCTTTATTAAATATATTTTCTCGACGACGGTCGACATATACAACATAAGCAAAAACTAATAATTAAAAATAGGAGTTTAGAACAATATCATACACGTTTTTACCAGTGCTTTATATTCAAATAACAATATCTATTACAAGAAATATTTTAAATAAAATCAAAATAACATTTTTAACCCCAAAAAATATCATATAAGTTTTTACCAGTACTATAATTTAATTAAAAAAAAAAATACGACATTTGAACATGCCTGTAAGTACTGACCAATGTTATAGTCAGTCCTAAATTTGTACAAAAATGGGAAGGAAAATAAAGTTTATAATTTTATATTTCAAAAATATTAAATTCGTATGTAACTACGTTAAAAAAACAGGGCCGCAATTCGTATGCACCTCAAAAAAACTCAGCCGTAATTCGAAAGAATTTTTCACCGCGGAACGGAACTATAGTTGCTACCAATATAGTTGCAATTCATGCGTCATTTATGTACAACCTACCTACCTATAAATTATTTGTGCTACCCACAAGCTGGTCACAAATTTTATCTGCTACTATAAATTGAAAACCAAAAAATACCAATGTATTATATATAGTATATACATATTATAAGTTATAACAGTTCTATATATCAGTAACAATATCATATTAAAGTTATTATAATATTATAAAAATGACCTTTGAAAGCGAATTAAAATAACATCATCGAGCGTAGGTTTATATTGTATTATATAAACACAATACTTTATGTATACTTGACAATACCGTTAACGGTTATATTGTTATATAACATTTTCACCGCCACCGACCAATGTACATCTACAACGTACCTGTATGGCTATATATGCGTATACCGCAACCAAGTATAATATATACTTACGAGTACAAAGATAGAACCACCCGTAGTCTTGTGGAATCGCTTAGAAACAAAATTTCCCGGAATTCATATACTTACAAATTAAGATACTTTGACGACAAGCAATATTTTTACAATAACCTATACCTATAATAAAAACCTTCTATAGCACAGCATGGTCTTAGTGTATTTACATTTGGACTGCCAAACGGGTCTCAAATTTTGGTCATTTATTTATGTATTGAAAATCGAAGTGACGCCACTGCTCATTATTATATACGTATAATAACATTCCTCACAGTCAGTGGAGTATAAATAATTTTTGTATGGGGGGGGGGGGATTAGTTGCAAACAAATTATCATGGGTGGAAAATGTTTGAATTTGGGTAGCCGGGTACCTGCACAATAAAATAATAAAAAGTAATAATCTGACCCCACATCATCCCCTCACACCACCATTGTATACTACTGCTCATAGTAATGGCATAGTATAGACAATTTAGTTAATATATGACTATAACTAATAACGACCATAATATTATAGAGAGCGAATTAAAAAACCGTTATCAAGGAGCGATATATTATAATATTAAATAATATATAAATAATATACTTATATTGGTAATATGGTATAAACTAAAGGTACTCGACGATATCAAAATTTATTACATTATGGTACCTATAGAGCATTGATTATCGAATTTGGATCTAGGGGCAAATAATCGATTTGTATGGATAATTAAACAATGATAAAAAACTTACAATGAATACGAATTTATTTTTTTTTAATATGTATGTAATTAAAAAAGTCGGCAAGTGGGTTACCACTCGGTCGTACAGTAGGTGTCAAAGGGTCACTGTAATGGATTTCTTAAATTTGAATTCAATGATCTAAAATTATTGTATACGAAAAACGATTCTAAGCGAAGATGGTCTGTTAGCCTACATTGCTAAGTATATTTTATGATATTATTGATATTGAAGTAATTCATTTTACTATTATTATACAGTAGTTGAATTAATTTTTATGAAAACATTTGAAAATGTCATTGAGTGTATAAAATATACTAAAATATTTTAAAAGTATCAAGTACAAAGAATCAGTCATTTTAGTCACTCACACAAAATATTTTTAAATTAAAACGAAATAACATGCATCGTTATTCTTCATTTAAATATCTAATTTCGTCCTAATTTTAACTTAAAATATCTATAAATAGAAACTATAATATGTTCATATATTTTTTAAATTTTTTGGTTACAACATAAAATATTTACGAGAAAACTTGTTCTAAATTGTCAATACTTAGATATAAGAATTTAACATTTTATATATTTTTATATAACAAATTAATTTGGAAACATTCGAGATTTTGATGAATTTGGGTCAAAATTTCAAGTTTAAATATTATAAAGAAAAAAAATTATGACTATGTATTTTTAATATTTTTGATCTGCTATTATAAAAACTTATGAGGAACTTTGCATTACATTTTCAAGCATATTGACTTAATGAAAATCGTTTAATCTATATTCATAGAAAAAAAAATTTAAAAAAACTAAAAATTCCTTAGGACTAAAATTTGCTCAAAAAGTGTCAAAATATTTTTAAAATTTTTAGTGTAAAGAATATGATAATCTAAACATTCGGTGAAAATTTCAAATGTCTAGGGTTATTCCTTTTTGAACTATAACAAAATAAGAAAATCGTTCCCTGAGAAATCGGTAGTTTACGGATAAATATCTAATGTTTAACTTAAAACGCTTATAAAAATTAATTTATCTTCCCGTAATTTTTTTTTTTTTAGAAAGGTAGAAAAGTTTATAAAGAATCTTGTGTTGAATTTTCAATTCTTAGTTTTGAATAGAAAATTTTTTATGAATTTCCTAATCAACAAAAACTGCAAATTTTCATGATATTTAGGTATTTTATTGAAATTTTAACTTCAGATGCTTATAAAAACTATTATAGATTTGTAACAAGTTATGATTAACCTTGTATTAAATTTTTAAGGTTTTTGGTCAAATTAAAAAAAAACTTATCGACGATAATAAAAAAAAAAAACAGAAAATGTTTTATGCCTATAAATAGCTCAAAAAAGTTAAAATAAATTAAAAATTATATTGTGTATAGGAAATTTTTACATAAATATTTGGTAAAAATGTCATATGTCTACTGTCAATATTTTTATTGTTACACCAAAAAATGAAATCGATTTTGTCAAAAATTGTATTCACTTAAAAATTCCCGTTTTTACCTTAATTTTTTTGTTGTTTTTCCAGACGCGTTTGAAAACTACTGGGAATTTTTTACTTTTGACCTCCCAAAGTAACAAGATTCACTTTTCTATCAGAAAAAATTACGATGAAAATAATCGGAGCACTTTTACTGCATTAAAACGTGATGACAGACACAGAAAAAAAATTAAACATATATCATTGCAAAATCAATACATTCCTTGCTCCACTCAGAATCTAAAATAAAACTGACCATATATACTGTATGTATAACATATAGGTATAATAAGATAAAATAAGTATGCGTATGTATTGTAAAAAATACGTAATATATTATGTATAATATACTTAATATATTACGTATTTTACGTATTTTTTTTATATTTTTACCTATATACATTGTATATAGGTACCTATTTAAAGTATACAATAAAAATACATTTTAATAATTATTTAAAACAATATTCGATTTATTTTTGCACTGCCTCTGTGCAAATTAATCTCTAAGATCATAACACGTACGATTAAACGGAAATTTACACGAATGGTGTGGATAATAATTGACGTACGGATGATCGACGCTCTACCGTATGTATGCAGGCTCGGATTGGACAAGCGATCTACCGAGAAACTCCAGGTGTGCTGCTGAAAACATGGACCGGTTATGAGTGTGATCGTAATTTTATTTTTATATGAGAAATTAGTAGAAAATATATTTGAATCGAGTTATTAAATCGCACCATAATTGTAACTGTAATGAAACGCTGGGGAATAAAAAAACTTGGGTTTTGGCTATCCGGCGCTGTATGTGTGTATTGTCAC
This sequence comes from Pentalonia nigronervosa, assembly GCA_014851325.1. Taxonomy (NCBI): domain Eukaryota; kingdom Metazoa; phylum Arthropoda; class Insecta; order Hemiptera; family Aphididae; genus Pentalonia; species Pentalonia nigronervosa. The sequence continues at coordinate 9,056 of JACXSJ010004526.1, forward strand.
CGCCGCCGATCGATGTCCATTTACGTGCATATTGTGTATCTATAATAATATAGACTTGAATTGAGTATATGTGTAAGACCTCCCGTGGCTGCGGTCAAAAATCAAATTCTCGGACTTCGTAGAACTAAAAATTAAGATACTGTGACGATACGAGTAGGTATATAATATTAAAATCGATTTACAACAACCGAAATACGACCTAAATAATTGACCATTTGTCCACATAATGGTCGCCGAATACCTCTACATTATGTAAGCTACATATAATATCATAAATGAGTTGCCGATCTGGTCTCCAATTTTGGCCACTTCTATATTATATTATTGAAAATCAAAATGACGCCAAAATATATAATATATGGTAATCGGTAAGAAAATACACGAATAATAATGGTCTGTTTTAGTTTTAATTTTAAATACAAATGGTAATACTGCGGTTATTACAATTTATAAACAATTTATCATTTGTACAACATTTTTAATTAAATATAATGATAAATAGATAGTAGGTAGTACATAAGGTTATTCAGAATATATAAATTAAATAATTCAATGAAAACTTATTGTGTGTGCTGCTGCATTTGAAAATTCGGTTAATCTTCGTTTCGTTCTTTGATTTTCAAACAAATTTTCTGTGTTATTTCACAATGTGGTATTTTTCTTTTATTACCTAATTAATGTCTAAACTAAAATCTTAGAATCTTAGTCTTCGTTTCTACAAGGTGATTTTTTTAAAAAATTTAATAGAAATACCTGCCTGTTATTTAAAATACTATAGGTAAACATTTATTAAAATACTATAGGTAAACATTTATTAAAATAATAAAGTAAAAAAATTAAAACTTTTTCAACGCTTTTCTAGTCATTTACTATATGAGTAATTATAGTTTTTTTATTAATAGTTAGTTCATATAAATTATACCTTTTACTTTGGATTTCAAAAATAAAATACTATAGAATACTATTATTATTACTATAGAATTATTAATTTGATTTGTTGATTATTTACGCTATCAATATCTCGATAAATTATAATATTATTAGTGTAACGTTTTTCATCTTAACGTTTTTTTTAGTAAATAACTTATACTATGATATATATGTATATAAAATTGTTAAAAACTATTAGTATAATAAATAATAGTAGTTGTAAGTTTATAACTTTATTAGTTCTTTGAAAATCGTAGTTACTTTACCAGAATACTAGTAGTTACTATTTAGATCACTTCCAACGAACATTTTAATTATTTATTCGTACAATTGTGTATTTGTACTAGGATTTATAAACGTTATAGTAATTCAGTATTTGTTTAAAAATATCAAACTAAATCTTGTGCTTAAAACCTTTGCCTCGTGAATATTATAATACAATCAAATTCCTATATTGCCGCTACAATACTTATTATATACATACATAATATAATAAAATAATTACGTTTTATGAACACGAACGGCAGTATTATATTTTTAAACGTTTTCTAAAAATATATTATTTCACGTGTATCCTATACTTTTAAAATTATAGATTTCGGAATACTTACATATATATTTCGTTAGAAAATTAAATATGTATTTGAATTTGTTTGAAGTGTTTCTAAAATTTGTTGCCGCCACCCCCCCCCCCCCATTTCTAAACCGACAAAACAATTTCCACAACCACAGAAATGCGTAAAATATACTCGTTTGTGCGTATGTGTACGCTAACTAGTTGCCTTCCAAAGAGGAGGCCGTAAAATATTGAAAAAAACCAGTGGAATAATGAAATCACAGACAATAATATATCCATATTATAATGATATATAATATGAGTTTATATTAACTTGTTGTTAGTGAACATTAAAAAAAAAAAAATGAGCGTAAATCTAGAATAGTTTTTTATAAGCGTCTAATGTTAGAATTTTGACAAAATATGTCAACATCACGATAATTTGCAATTTTTATTGATATAGAAATTAATAAAAAATATTTTGTTTAAACCTAACATTTAAAAATTTAATACAAGATTCCTTGTACCTTTTTCTACTTTTCACAAAAGAAGTTTACAATTTATACAAGTAGGACCTCATAAGTTTATCTACCTTTCAAAAAATGATAATGCTAAAGTTTACTGTAGAGTCAAACTAATTTTTTATGAGTGTTTAAAATTAGACACTGGATTCACCCATATACTAACAATTTATCATTGAACAATTTTGTAATTTTTTTTACGAATTTCACCAAATATTGAGGTTATAATTTTCCATAAATCTTAAAATTTTAAAAATATTTTCGCTCTTTTTGAATTAATACAGTAGGCAAATTAGAAATTTTCGGTATTTTCCTATTATCGTCGATAAAAATTTTTTCAATTGGTCAAAAAACTGAAAAATTTAATCCAAGTTAAACATAACTTGTTGTAAGTGAAAATTAAGAATACAGTTAAGTGTAAATTTATAATAGTTTTACAAGCGCCTAAAGTTAGAATTTCGACAAAATACATCAAAATCATGAAAATTTGCTGTTTTATTTTGATTAAGAAAATTATAAAAATGTTTTTATTTCAATCTAAGATTTAAAAATTCAAGAGAAGAATCTCTATACACATTTACAAATCACACATGGTAATCCTAAAATTCGAGGAAGGGCGATATTTAAGTCTTAACACAATAGCATAAGTCACAATTATTTAAAATTGATAAATAAGACGTAGGTATATTTTATTATATAAGTTTATTTCGTACAGTCATTGATCATCATCGACGATAAACCAATTTTCTATTTTCTAAATAAAAAGTATAAATTATTTTTTCTTATAATAAAATTATGAAAATAAAATATGTTTAGCAAGTCAATAACAATGTATGTAGCTATAATATTATTAGTGCCGTTTCGATTGTCGTTGACAATAACAATTTCTTGGGAAAAAAATAATCATTACTTTGCTAAAAATAAACAAAAATAAAATCCAAATACACCGTTCAAATGTAAACATCCCTATATGAGGAGAGAGGCGATTTTAATATGCCTTGCTTACTTAAATGAAAAAGAACACTGAAATCTATAAAAAATCAAAGAGGCCTCCATCCTTTCGTATCCTCCCTGCCCCCCCTCAGAGTGTATTTACAATTTTGACACTCTAGGTACAGAAATTTTGGCGCACTTTTCTCAAAGTTTCTCTTCACTCATAGACGCTAAAAGGGTATTGAGCACCAAAAGAGCTTTTGAAATCCCTCTAATTAGAAAATTAGATGTTTTTAAAATATAGTAAATACTAAATAATAATTATTACCTAATGAACAAAAAATGGCAAAAGTAATAAATGTAATTTATAATTAGTTAATAATATTAATTATACATTTAAAAATGAAATGTAGGTAGATACAAGTATACTTTATAAGTACTATGCATCTTCTGTAGAGCATATTCTGCAATAATATTTTTATATTTGAGAGAACTGGTGATTTCTGATTCAATACTCAGAGAATTTATGATACATGTTATTACTTATAAAATTATTTTATTTTATTATGACTTCACTTTTAATCAATTTAACCTTAGTGACGGCGTCCCTTTAAGAGACTACAAATGTGACACCCTGGAGACAATTACCCCATCGCCCCCCCCCCCCCCCCCCCCCC